>JAQYXR010000652.1:0-67358 GCA_030545055.2 Neoaliturus tenellus
TACATACATGAATGGCATCAGTAGAGGGAAAAAGCCACTTCTAAACCGGAAGTGACGTCAGCTGCCAGGGCAGCTGCAGGGGTCAGATGGTGTCAGCTGCCAGGGCAGCTGCAGGGTGCAGATGGCGAGAGCATATGCCCTCAATTTGAAGTAGAATTGGGCATGAATTAAAAGTTAGTTTAAAAGTGAAATTCAACTGTGTTAACTAAACTCTAACAGTTGAACAAAAATTAAGAGTTAGTTGAAAACTGAAATTCAACAGGTATAACTGGGGGCTTGGAAAGTATGTCAAGGCCATCCAGAGTAAGTTTTAAAAAAGCCTACCCAACTACCACCAGAAATAGTTCAAAGTTGAACTAGTTGGTGATAGCGGGATAGGTTGAAGTAACTTTTGAATTTTATTAGTGAACATACAATCAATGTGCAACAGCAGAGTTTAAACAAGTTGAACTTTTGTGATGAACTATAGAGTTGTAAATGCAAACACCGACGACGATGAGAAGGTAAATGCAGAGTCCCCAGATGATGTATTTGAAAAGCTTGAACAAATGTAACATTTCGAGTTGGTTTTCCCGTTCCATTTCCAATCGTTTAATTTCCAATTTCAATTTATCCTCTTCCATTCTAGTTACGAAGGGAACTTCATCCATCATATCCATCATGATTGTGTTAGTGTTTGAAATTTTAAAACAAGTGATGTTGATAGTTCAGAAGTCGAAGACGGAATGAGAAGTGAAAGCGAGAAATGTTAGTTAAATAAAGAAGTAGTGGGGGGAAAGATGAATTACAAAGAAGTGGTGGGGGAAAGACGTTGCTCTTCATTATTACCATCAGTAGTGTCAGATGGTGCAGGAGTTAGATTTAGTAAACTGTCTTCGTCCGAACTTTCAACCTTATCACAAATAGGACAATCGTATGTTATTTCCAAATTCATTTTGATGGTTGTAAAATTATCTACAAGTTCTTGTAAAATATTAAAAATGTCTTGTAACTCTTCTTTAGAGTTTATTTCAAAACTAGAATTCATTTGGGCCAATGGAGAGTTGTTCATCGTTGGAGAGTCGGTGATGGAATGAGGATCGGCGCATAGGGAGGGGGCTTATATAACGGCGACCTTGAGCTTATGATCAAATAAAGCGGTAAGTTCTTCTTCTTCATCTTTTAATTCAATTATTCTAACTGAATTAGTTGTTTCGTCTTCCTCACTCTGTGAAGATGACGATGAAGAAAATAACTCACCAGGATTTAAATATTGAACCACAATTCTGAACCATCTCATAGGATATTTGTCCATGATAGAAAGTAAGTTTTGAAACAATTCTTCCATCTCCTCCCTCTCAGTTATTATATGTTCAAACTTGATAAATTTTGCTTCCATGTTGTTAGTTAGAGTGTTGGAAGTGAAATGATTTAAAGTTGAATATAATATTATATAAAAATTAGAACCGGTAGTGGGGGAAATCTCAAGGTCATCCAATTGAAGTTTTAAAAAAGAGTGTAAAACTGAAATTACACATTTGATGGTTCTACAGGATCGGAATACCAATCTGATCTGTATTTACATCTTTTTATCATATGTGTACAAAAATCATCTTGATGAGAATTGGTGCGTTGACAATGAGCAAGATCTAGAGGGTGAAATTTGAAACACCTTTGAGGACAACATGTATGAAAATATCTTGATTTGTAAAATTTGAAAGTTCGCAATTCCGGTGGCGGTAGTTGTTTTGTTTTGCATTTGCAGTAACAAGATTCGAAGAATTCACATTTAGTACAAGCTAACCCATCCACCATCATTGGTCCTAAATCTGTACACTGTTGTTCACAACAGTAACGAGGTTTGTACTTGTATTTTTGCTCTTCCATGTTGACGCTGCGGAGTCTAGTGAAAGAATAAGAGTTTATAGTGATGAATAGCGAGTTTTATGTACTATGAAAAGTGGTAGGGGTAATTTCAAGGTCATCCAAATGGAGTTTTAAAAAATTATACCTTACTAATGTAAGGAATGTTGATACTTAAGAAGTTTATTTCTGTTTATCTTCTTCAGACTTTGTCTGTTTTTGTTTGTTTTCTTCAGACTTTTTCTCTCTCTCCGCTTTAGCCATAGCGATAAGTTCTTCAGTTGATAGTGGATGTACTTCAGGAAATTTTAAAATTAATTTAGCCTGATATCCTTCTCGGGTTAATATTTCTAAATCTTCTGTCATTTGTTCAACGGTGTTGTAATCTTTTCCATAGATTTTCCCATCAAGTTCAATCATCATTCTGTATAACATTTTGTAGAATAGGTCTTGTTGTGGCGAGAGCTGAGAAGTGAATGATTATTTATCCAACTGTCACATCTTTTTTATGAACTTCACATTGACCACGTGATTCCTTAGTTGTAATTTTATTTGTGAAAAGTTATTCAACATTGGTAATACTTCTGGAACTTGACGTTATGTTGACCAGCTGGCGATGAAGAAGTTGTAGGTTGTGTAGAAAAAAATATTTCATCATCGCAATATTTTGTTTTAGTGAACATCCTTGTATTAGTAGCACTAACATCAACAGTTAAGTGATAACCACCGGTAAGTAAAACTCGCATTTCGTTGGTTAAATCTTCGAGTTGTTCAAAAGTTGTAATGGTGTTGGTATCATAAGATGCACACTTGACTTTGAGAGACATCTTTTAGTTTTTATATTAAGCGATAGAGTGAGTGAGATGTGTACGGTACGAAAGGTAGTCGTAGACTGATGAATTTTACAAGTAGATTTTCGCTTTTATAATCACACAAAAGTGGGTCAAGGTCATCCCGTGGAATTTTTAAAAAAAGCAACATATTGTAATGTACAAAGACATCACAATATGTTGCTTCTTTTAATTTTTTTATTTTTTTTTTATATTATATTTATTGAAAAACAATTACAAACAAATAGTTACAATGTTATGTACAAACTAATCAGTAGTAGGTGTTACATGAATAGTTAGTTCAGTTGAGTTGTTTCCACTTGGTCCGTGCGAAACCAAATAGAGTGCGCCGGGTTGAACTACACGAAGATCTTCATTTTGAAGAAGTTGTACAAAGCGTCTTGGTAGGAAGATCTGAAATTTCGGTTCATCACCAACTGTATATGGAGCCTCGCTCAATGTGCAATTAATAGCATCACCTACTGAAGTTTCCATTTTCTTGATCGTATGAATGATGTAGTGTTTTTCTTCTTTTAGTTCAGAACATTTCTTTGTAGGTAGAATTGATGATTTAGAATGAGCGTTGAACTGATCAACTAAACGTTGAAGTAAGTTCTGTGATGCCATCTTGATGTTGTTGTTAATCTTCTTGTTAATAAGAATGTCCGTTGGAGATGTTGTCTCTTCGGAGGTTAGAGTAATACTCATGCTGCGTCATGGTAGCGCTCTCGCTTTTATAATCGACACTACCCCCACTACTGACACTACACCCACCACTTTGTTGAAGGAAATTGTTCAAGCGGTAGGCATTCTTTAAAGCGCACTGCGACCTTCGATGTTTAAAACTTTTTGATGAAATACAAAGTTCGTTGAAGTAGCATTGGAAATCTTTATCAATTATTGCATTAATCACTTCGTTGCTTGTAAATGATTGTATCCAATTTGCTTTTTCCAATCCCCTTGTGTAGATAATTTTAAACTCTTTGCAATAATGATTCATAATGTGCGGCATCATGTTATAATTAATGAAACCTTCATCCCATCTTAAGTTGTGAAAATGTTTGTTCAACCATTTGTTTGTAACTTTCGCTTTAGTTGTTAGTCTATTAAATGGTACTGGAGGTTTGAACAAATAATGATAAACTACTGATGTGTTCATGTCCAAGATTACTAATTCTTTAATAATAAAATTACCATCATTTCCTCGGAAAGCTTGAAATTCAATTATACCTCTTTTAACTTCCATTATATGTGGCGCATTAGAAAACGAAACCCGTTTATTCATGATGAAGTCTTACTAACAACTGACTTAAAAATTGAATGAGCCGATGTTTATAACAGACAGGATTGTTCTTCTTCTTTCACTTCTTGTGCCACTTCATCAATATTAAAATTGGTGTGATAGTTGTTTAATTGTCTCCACATTTCAACTTCTTGAGGTATTCTATTAAAGATTGAAGTATCCACAGGACCGTATAAAATTGGAACAAAAGGTTTTTTGTCCAATGTATCAATTAGATAGTCTTTAATTATTGCACTTGAAAATATTAGTTGTTTCAAATATCTGGTGACGGGACCGGTAGTACAACTTAAAGTGTAAAATTCTTCTTTAGTGAAATATAATTTAACATTATGTGTAGTTAAATCTCTGAAGCGAACAATTTGTCCTCCACGATGTTTTACTATATCAACTTCAATATTTGATTCCAATAAACTTAATCTTGTTCTTCTTCCAAATGTGTTGTTACTTAAATAGCACTCCAAAAGATGTAAATGTTTCATGAGAGATTCCCAAGTAGTTTCACTGAAAGTAACCATTTTGTTTCCATGATTTAAAATAACAATTGGTGAATAATCCATTGATTTTAAAATTCCAACTGATATACTTTTTGTCATGCATGAAGAAATTGGGTAGATAATCCGAAGAAATACTTCTGTTAAAATATTGGTTGTAATGTTAACTTCAACCTTCTTCCTTTTTACTTCTTTTTCAGCTTCTTCTTCTTCTCTCTTCTTATGTTTGTTAAACTTTAGGAACTCGTCCATTTCTCGTTCAACTTGTTTTTCTATATCTGAACTATTATCATCCATTAGAGGTGTATTTTCTTCTCCGTTAGTAGAATTCATCTTGCGAATGATGTTTCCCATACGACGGTTGAAGATAGAATGAAGTTTCCACTAATTATTTTCTCGCTTTTATATTTTTCGTAAAATCCTTGAAATTTATACAATTACATAATTGTTTGTTTTCAACTTGTCTTTCACAAATGAAATTCTAACCTCAAAAATTGAAGCAGATAATTCTAACCTCAAAAATTTGCAGTTGTTGTACAATTCTTCTTAAAGTACATTCTTCACAATTCCGGTCAGCGGTGTGTAAGTAACTATTTTATCATGTAGAATTAGACAGTATGCCGAAGTTCCATCCGCTACTGGTTCTTCAAATTCCATTTCAATTTTTATATCCACACTTGATGATTTTACCGATTCATTTTGTTTTGAACAATCGATTACAATTATTGGAGCCTTGGAATAATACTGGTCAGGTGATAATAGTGGTGTATTAGTCTTTCCATAATATGACGATTGAAATCTTGCATACATATCGTATAAAATGGAAAAACGTTTTTTGCTGAACATGACATTCAAATTGTCATAGGGAAAGAATTGAGAGTTTAGGAAAACTTTACAATTCTTTATTTTACAGTGATCAAATTGACAAGCATTTGCAGTGATAACATCTTTTCGCTTAGTTTGAAAACCGAGTATTATGTACCTTGCTCGTTCCAAGTAAGTTGATGTCTTGACGGTCCATGTTTGTCGTTCTGTCTGAGGTAGTGTAGGGTATTCATGAAATTCCCAACTTCGGAATGGCATCACAATATCACGGTCAGATTTTAACTTTCTCAATAATAGGATTCTATGTTCATCGGCCAATCTTACATGAGGTACTCTCCAAACAACTTTATCCAACTGTAGTTGCCATTCCAGTTTATCTTCCGTAGTTGCAGGGTCTGCAAGTATCAAGTCCTTATTAGTTGAAGATCTGAGTAATACTAATTCTTGTTTGACATTTATTATTACCCGTTTGTAATCTTCAGCGAATCCCAAAAGCAATCGTAAAGGTACATGAAAATCAAAGTGACCGTTGGAAGCTGGTGTTATAGTGTCTTTATCGGGGGCAATCCATCCGGCGGTGACTATTGAATTCTTCTCATGCGGTGTTAATGATGTTAATCCTTTTAATGTAGTTGTTATACCAACCTTTTTTGTCGAATCAACTGTCACTCCTGATATTTCATATCTTATTTCATCAAAAAGATATGCCATTGGGTTATTTATAAAAGGAACTGTTGAAGCAGTTTTTCCATCCAATTTTAATACCCGTCCTTCGATGTACAAGTAACTTTCACACGGTAACGTGTAAATATCTTGTTGTTGAATGGGAATCCTTATTTCATCGTTATTGTTTAATTTTGATGAAGTGTAAGGGTTGTGCGTGTGATATTCCTTCTCCCATAGTGTTTCGTCGAATGTCGGTCCTTGAGATATATCCAGGATATCCATTGTTGTTAAGTTTTAATCCAATCTTCTGTAGAAAACGAATGTTGTCTGATGTTAACTCTTCCAATGTCGAGGAGCTACTGAGCTCCCGACTCTTCTGTTGCGGTTTAAATGATAATCCCATGTCGACTTTTATGTTGCTGCTCTGATGTGTATCCGTATAGTAATTGTTTCTCCTCTAAAGTCAACACTAATACCGTCTTGATCCAATATGTTCAGTACGATGTCTGAAATGAAACTGGTGTTTAACGGTAGGTATATCAAGTTTTGTGGCTTCTCAACAATTTTAAAACCGGGAGCCACTGTTGGATAAAATGTATGTAAAATATGTTGATTAACTCCATCTCTATACAATCCGTGTATAATGTTGCACGTGATATCGATACTATTTACTTTCAATATTGTTACAGTTGAATCACCTGAATGAGTAGTTCCAGGAGTTAAGATTTTCTTTTTGGTATCTGTAAATCCAAGTAAACTGCCAATGGAGTTTTCCAAGCCAACATCGATATAATATTTCGAAGTTATTTCTGATTTTAAAGTATTATTGTTTCCTTTAACGGTGATATTTTCTTCTCCGAGTTGTTTCTGTAGTAATTGGTTTATATCATCGATTTCATAAGCTCCAGTAGGAAATGTAATTATTTTCAATTCTGAGTATTTTCCTGCAGCATCCATAGTTTCATAATAATGTAGTAAATTGTTTTTTCCTTCCGTAACATTGGGAATTGAGTTGTAGGTAGTCAAATCAAGTAATGCCGCTTCCCATAATCTTTCCTTGGATAGACGCAATGCTGGGAACAATGTACTTTTCAATGTGGATGAATTTCCAGTCAGTGACACTGTATACGATGACATCTTAAAGGTGACTGACACTTTTCGCTAGAAACTCCAAACATAAATGCCCGCATATTTCAGTATCGTTAGGTTGTTCTCTCTTGTAATTGTAAAAAAATGTTTTTGGAGTTTCGAAAATAATGTTGAAGTTCTTTCGGTGGTGGTAGATTGCCAAAACTGTCAAAGTAGTAAATGGTTTGTCCGAGTTTTTTATAGCATACCCAATGAGTGCCCGGACCATAGGTGTAATCCAAATTTACTATTCCAGTTTCATTTTTCCATATTTTAGTTGGTAATGCATCTTTCATAAAAACTCCTCGAAAGAATGGTATTTTCAAACATTTTACATAATCATTTAACTGATGATTTGTTAAGGCTTTATTTGGAATTATCAATTGATTCTTCTTATTTAGTACACACGGTACGGTTTTAGGTATAAACCTGCTCCGTTTTTTACCATTTGTCAAACAGAAGTCTTCTTTACATTTGCCTTGCGAGTTCTACGACGCCCTTTTTTAATGTTTCCACCTCTTTTGGGAGCGCCTCTCTTTGCAGGTCTTCCTCTGCGACGTCTTCCACCACCTAACTTTGCTTTCGTCTTCATGGTTGTAGTTACTGCCCAAGCCGCTGCTTTTTCTGCAATACTTGCGTCACTTGATTTTACTCTTTGCCAAGCTTTTTCCGCTAGAATTTTATCCGCTATTGATCTATTTGTTGAATCTTTATACTTTGAATATGCTATATCGTGTTCTTTGCAAGCTTGATCTAATTTATTAATTCCAGGATCTCCTCTTGCTAAACGTTTTGCCAACTTAGTTCCAGGTCCACAATATTGATAACCTCCGGGCAGATGTAATTCGTATGGTAAAGCGTCTATCGCTCGATTTACAACAGCACCAACTGGAATCCGTCTGAGCAGGGATAATGCAGCTGATGTTATACCACGTCCTCTCTTGCCAATGTCCTGACGACGACTGAACGATGCGGTCTTCATTATGCTGCTTTATGTAACCAACGTCTTCACTCTATGAAATACTTTATGATAATGAATCCTTTTTGTGTATTCCATACTTAAATATTCTCAAGCTTTACCCGTATATATCGATGATTGTATCTTTAATCCATTTTTCTCTCTTAGCACCTTCGATTTTATCGTGATTTGATTTACTAATTATATGATTATGCATATCAACAACTGCATTACCTACAAGATTCATTACATACTCTACATTGGTAGCATCTTGGTAATCTATAGGATTATCAAGAGCTGTGATACGTTTACCATTACATGTATATACAGATGGATCGTTATTAGAGGTTGCTATAACTTGATTAATAGTAGCAACATCATTCGGATCTATTCCTGCTAATATGTTAGATATTCTTCTATTTTTTCCATCATATATATTGTTTATTTTATCTGAAACTATAGTTTGTTTTACAACAACACAATCATTATCATCTTTACCAGATTTAACATGGGTTAATCGTCTACCTCCACATATAAAGTTAAGACCAGTAGCTGATAATTGTGGTACTTGTGTTAAAATAACAGCATCATGTTTTTCAGTGCCTAAACTTATATTTGATAATTTTTTATTTTTTCCATCCCACTTGTCATTTTGTAGTTGTAGTAAGGTAAACTTTTCACTTCCTTGCATAAACTCATCACCTTTCTTTGACACCACTTGATTTTGTTTAACAAAAGCAGATGTACCTTTCTTCAAGCTTTCATTCATTTGTCCCACGGTGGCAGCATCCGATGGTGTGGAACCATCTTTAAGATTGGACAACACTTTTCCATGGCAATCAATAACAGCATCATTATACAAAATACAATTATCATTAATATATTTTATATTAACACCATCACTTTCTTCTTTAGGATATCCAATATCGTTTATAGTATATTTATGAAAGGAAAATCCATCCTTTTTCTTTTCTGGTATTACAGACTGCAAGTAACGCTTATTGATTGTATCTGTATCATCAGTTGGATCTGCCACATTAGTTATTTTATAATTTAAAGCATTGTACATTTTTCCATTTTTAGTCTTTTGCAACAGTAAAGCGTAATCCATCGCAGATAGCAAATAGCCTTTATTAACAACATCTCCATTGTTGACTGGTTTTGCAACATTAATAACCCTGTGAGATTTTGCATCATACAGTTGGTTGTTGTCAAGTTTTAAACTTGTAGATGTTTCCTCCTTCACTGTTTTTAAATTTGTTGCATCTCCATCTTCTTCTGGATCTCTAACAAACTTTAAACGTTTATTATTTATGTTATAGTCACCTTCGGGTGTTTGCGGTAATCCACTTCTTTTTCTGTTTTCTCCAACTTGCACTCCTAACGCGGAGTATCGTCCGAACTTGTCGACGCTCATGTTAGAACTGACACATTATACGCCTGCAACTCTTATATATCCGCGGACAATTATACAATTATGCCGCGATTCCTGAGTTCGTCAATCAGAGCTACCCATTCATTATTTAAACCTGTATGACCAGCTTCCATGGCTTCATGCAATAGTCTCATTCTATCAACCAATTTATTGATGTCGTTGTAGTAAATCACATTTGTATTGTATAGATTTTTCATCAATCCTTTACCAGATGTTGAAGTATCTCCTTTACTCTTTTTACCATGTTGTTCAAGAAGTGATAAATCCATAAGTGATAAAGATTTTCTTTTCAGTGGTTGTCTCACCGCTGGTGCAGTACGTAATGTTGGCAATTTTCGTGGAGGAAACAACTTTTTTATAATGATGTTATATTTTGTTGCACGTGAACGATTAATCATTGCATCCTTTAAGTAGTTTCTTTTATGAGCGTTAGTATTTTGTAGAATCTCCTTAAAAACACTTAAATCTTTGGATGAATATCTTAGTGGTATGTTTTTAAAAATTAATTCATATAATCCTTTTGTTCCTTTATATCTATGCTCACCAATAATGATGTAATCATCTTGTGTTATTTCAAGCTTTGAATCGCCGATCTTCAATTCATTCCCATCAATTCTTGCTCCGTATACGTGTGATCTACTCAAATTCGGGTTTGATTTCATGTCATGTAGCATTTTCATTATATATTTTCTTCCAAGAGGTCCATGTTGTAATATATCGCTACTCAATTGAGTTAAATTTGGAATAGATTGTTCAGCTTCAGGTATTGGCTGTTCTTCTTCCTTTTCAACAATTGGTTCTTCTTCTTCTTTTGTTTCTTCTTGCTCACTAGCACTTGTATATGAATCATCATCTTCTTCTTTTTTTAATGCTTGTACTTCTTGTTTAGAAACTGGTAGTAAAACATCTCCTTCATAACGAGGTTTACCAATAGTTTCTGTTATCTGTTTTAAAGGTTCCGTAATAGGTTTAAATGTAGTCTCTAGAAATTCTTCTCTTTCACTTAAACCCATCCTCAATGCACGATTCTTCATCCTAATAGAATCACTGAGTGATTTTATTTCTTTCAATAGTTTTTCTTGATTCACCATGTTTACACTGTGAAGTTCAACGTGTAACTAGATGTAGCATCGGTAGTTCAACGCATAAATACAAATTTATCCAACCCTATACGATATCTACCATTTTTAATATCTTCTTCCTTCATAATAACGAGAAAGCTATATTTCTCATTCCATGCTTTGCCACACATCTCTTTAAATTTCTCAAATGGCATATCCGCATTTACATGATCATTATATATATGCTTTAAATTTGTTTCATCTTGCTTGAAGATGATCAACATATTTGCATTGTCTCTTATAAGTTGTTTTGGAATTTTACTGTATGTTTGACCAATATAAATGCTATCAATATTATGATGTCTTCCCATAGCAAAATAATTCCTTATTGTGTCATGATTTTCACAAGAAACATCGTCAAATATAAAAATAGAAAATGGTTTTGCTTCATTTGGTTGCATAATTGTTTCACTGGCATTAAACTTGTAAAAATTCACTTCAGGTACACTTGCAAGTACTTTTTCCAATAATTGATATTTTGGTTGTTGCAATGATTTTGAAAAAATGTATATATAGTTAAAACACAATCCCTTAGGATTAGTTATAAGGTTAAAAACAACATTAGTTTTTCCACAATTTGAAGGACCAGTTATTAGACATCTTATTGTATTTGGTAGTAATTCACCATGTTTTCCATGATTTAACTTATCATTGTCAACTGTCAATTCATCAATGTTATTAATATTAAATCGATCTTTTTGTTGTACAATCTCCATCTTGTATAAAGGTTAAACACACAATGAGCTATTAAACAACTATACTAAGTCTTTTGAAGGAATCCAAGAGTCTTCACTTTTATCAAACCCTAACCACCGGACTTTAACCATATCCTTTTTCCTTTGTAAAATTTTCTCAACAAGATATACATCACCAACTGTTGATTTCAACAATTCGTGTCCGTAGAATCCACCTTGAAGTAATTCACCCTTGTTATCCTTTAATAAATAGGTTTCAGGTATAGTTGGTTGCACTTTATAAATTGTAAATACTTCATTAGTCCAATTTGGTAGATATCTTTTACTAAATACACCTTTGTATTTGCTTATACGAACTTTATCGTTGACCTTGAACTTCTTTGGTTGCAATTTTTCCAATTTCGGTGTTGTATTATTTTTAATGCGTTGTAATACAATTTTGGCATTAGCACTGTTTACCTGGATAGGTTTCATTCCAATGGTACGATGATATTTGTTGTTATACTCTTTTATAAGTTGTGGTAATATGTCATACCACACGTATGATCCTCGTTTTGAAAATTGTTTATACATCGCACCTTTTAATGTTCTATTAAATCTTTCAATTATTGAAGCTTTAACTTCAGAATTTGTAGAATAATGATTTATTTGATATTTCTTCATCAAAGCTCCAAAGTCTTAAAAATATTAAAATATTCTTTTCCATCATCGGTCTGTAGATGTTTAATTTTAAATTTATTTCTTTGTATTGTGGTTTCCATAGCTTTTGTAACACTTTTACCAGTCTTATCCTTCAATGGTAAAGCGTCAGCTATTTTAGTAAAACAGTCTATAATTGTTAAAATATATTTAAATCCTTTGTTTAATTTACTGTGCGGTATCATTTCAATGAGATCAGCTTGATAAAGATCATTCATTCCTTTAATGATTGTACTTCTTCTTGGAAATCTTCTTCTTGCTGGTTTATGTAGTTCATTTACAATCTTGTCCTTCACACTTTCCATCTTTAGATGTTGCTTGTACTACGCATGTAAAAATAATGATCCATAGAATAGTTTATTCTCATTTATATAGTTTCAATATAGGTCAAGGCCATTTCATATTAGTGTAAAAAAGAGGGAACATGGCATTGGGCTTGCCATGTCCCCTCTTTTTTACGGAAAGGAAAAAAAAAGGAAAAAGGTAGAGGACGAAGAATAGGTTTATTGGTCAATAGGGTTTAAGGAGTAGTGGCCGAATGGTAGAGTATTAATTTTATCTTCTAAAATATGTCGCTTGTCGTCTTTGTAGCTTAATGCCCACTTTGTTTGTTTGACACTGAAAAGTTGGTGGTTATAACTTCTTATAGTGTTGAATGTTGCAGTTGTTTCAACATTTTCAAACAAACATCTTTTATAATGTTCAAACTGTACGTTCTTCTTTAGGAAAGATGTCTTTATTCCTTTGGCCTTCTTTGTGACTCGATGTTCATTCCTCTCGTTTATGTACAGTTGAAATGAATACAGTTTGGACATTAATGCTACAATTTCCATCATCGGCACACCATTTGTTTCATCTTTAAATTTTCCCAATACTTTCTTATTTCTGTCATAGTCGTAATTTGGATGATCCTTAGGATAATCGGAAAAGTCGAAATCATCTTTATATATAAAGGTGCGTAGATCTTCATACATGTCATTTGTTTTAATCCAGTAAATTAGTGCATCCGTATCCATATATGCAATACCAATGTTCTCTCTTCCATAATAGTTAACTATCTTCTTATAATGAAACTCGTACATATGTGTTTTTGAAATATCCAAGATTGACATTCCAAGATACAAAGGACGATCCATTTTAACTGACTTCTTGTTCATGGAAATAACAACTAGATTTTCATTAATAATTACAGATGAACCAAAGTTTGGTTGTTGCACCAATTTCTGTAATTTTACTGGATCAGTTACCAATTTGATATCCTTATGTTTCCTTTTGTTTTCCAAAGTCTTGCCAAATATTGCGTTATTCATTAATTTGAAAAAATCTTTTTGAAAACTTGATGTAGCGGTGGCTCTTCTTCTTGTGTTGTTGTCGATTTAAGGTTTTAACCAACAAGATTGAGAAAATTGTAGTACTCGATTAATTTTTGTAATTCTCAATCCTAAGTCTAAAGCTTGTTGTATCATCCAGTAGTGTCCAACATATCGAGACTTGTCGGTTAATGTCATCATTAATTTTGGCCATCTTCCAGTAGGGGAAATTTCAGTCTTCGGAAGAAGTGGTAAATCATAATGTTGGTCATGAAGATGTTCAGGATATTCAAAATTGACATCAAAAATGTAACCAGTTTCACCATGCTTCGGTATATCCATTATGTTTCCAATCGATTCTGGATCTATCCATTTAAAATTATCATATGGAAGGGGATTCGACATTGCCCATCCGTATAAGTTATTTGCATCAAAATAACCCAGGAATGTTGTTGGTTTTGATGCATCATAATCGGGCAGATACTTGTTGTTCGCCTTGAAATGTCGTGTAACGCTTTGCGTCAATCCCCCTCGAACTCCTGACTCTAACATCATAACCATATCTATATCAGTAAGAAGTTGTATTTTACAATTTGTTTCTTTCAACATGGCCTGCCATGCTAATCCAGGTGAAGTGTACGAATGAAGAGGGTCCAATCCATATGCCGCAAAACATGTATTTCTAAATTCTTCCATTATATCACATAGTAAAGTTACATCCAATTTAACATAAAAATCTGAATATTCTCCCAATGTTCTAAATCCTAATTCGTTCCATACTTTACATGCATGATCATAGTCCTCTTGAGATATGTCCATGTCATAAAGTTTACTTTTGAATTCTTCTTTAGCCGGAAGTGATGTTTCATTAAATCTTTCTAAACTGTCTATGTAATCATATGGAAACACACCTTTCCGAAGTACCAAATCCAGTTTGTCGTTATTTACAATCTTCTTTGTTTCGATGAAATCTTGTTTCCTTAAATTTTCTGAAAGTTTGGATAAACTCGACGGCATAAATCTGTAGGAGTCCAAGAATCTTAGTTTCATGTTTCCAACTTTTTTGGAAAAACTGATGAACTTCTCTGAAGTTTCAGCTAATACATCAATTTCACCATCGTCTCTTCCTAATTCGGGTATTATAAAATGAGCATCGTACCCACTGAGGTTATGCAGAACCACAGGAATAAATAGTGGTAAACGATAGCTCAAGTTGCATTTATTACAAGCAGCACCCCTGTAATAACCTGTGAGGTGATCGTGATCTTTAACTTTATAATTCTCAATAGTAAAATCATTTTTGCATAAGAAACATCGAGTTGCATTTTCATGTTGAATTTCTTCTTCTTCCTCCATCGGTTTCATTGGTACAATATTTGTATATAATCTTTGTGCATTTCCAGCTATTGAATATAAGTGATCAAGAAATATTTTTTCTACATTTTCACCACGATATACTAGAGGTTCTGAAGTTAATCCATATCTGTTTAAATGTTCTTCTGATAATGTTGATTTAACCATTAAACAAAAACTGTTTGGTTTGTGCATTTGATACTTGACACTTTTTCTAGCTTCACAATTTTCATCTTCAACAGGAACAAGTGTTGATTCAAAGTCCGCATACACAACTAGAGGAATACGGTACTGATGATGAACCTTTTCAAATGTAACAAATGCTCTGCTTTCCGAAGGTAAAATAATCTTTGCTTCATAATTATTGTTACATAATCTTTTGTGCTCTTGTAACCATTCTCTTGAGTGTAGCCCATCTCGTTTAAAATTGAAACATCTCTTGCAAATTAACTTTCTGTGTCGATCTTTAGAAAGCTGCTTATTAACAAGACGATCAAATTGCTTTATGTACACATAGTGAGACACATCTCCTCGCGTTAGTAGTAGTAAATCCGTATGATCTGGTAGCTCTTCTTTTGCAATACGTAAAGGATACACTTTGTTTGAACTATCTAATGCAAAAACATTGATAGACGTACCGGGATTTTTCTTCTCAAATTTTGATATATCTTTCAGTGATACAGGATAAGTGATTCCTTGAAAATTGTATCTAAATCTTTGATTTTCATATTCTTGGTTAGGTCTATTCACATGAAGTGGTGGTACAAATTTAGCTGTCATTGCATAACGAAAACATTCATTGTCTTCATTTTTAACATTAACACAAGATTTTGTATTTTCA
Source organism: Neoaliturus tenellus (assembly GCA_030545055.2). NCBI lineage: Eukaryota > Metazoa > Arthropoda > Insecta > Hemiptera > Cicadellidae > Neoaliturus > Neoaliturus tenellus. Next base: position 15,498 of record JAQYXR010000652.1, read on the forward strand.
ATTCTTTTTGGTAAAGGAATGTAACTAGATCCCATTAGTCCACATCCATGTTTGTGAACTCTTATATCTAATACTTCAATACTTGTAAGACTCCATCCGGATCCTCTTCCTTCGTGTTCCTGAATTTTTGTTAATATTTCTTCTATACAATTCTCTATTATTGAATCAATGTTTGAACTTTCCATAATGGTTCGGTTTTTTGTTATGAATCCTCTTGGTGATAATTCTTCTTGTACATTTATAAACATAGCTTCTAGTAGTAAACCAAATTTAAGAAAGTTTAATCTTTTCAATTCTTCTTTTAAAGTTTTACTTACGATTGGTTTTGCTTCTCTAATAAATTCTTCTAGCTTCAAGTTTTCATTTTGAATCTTATGATGCATTACTACTTTACCGGGTAATGCAAATACTTGTAGATTCGGTAAAGTAGTTGAAGATGTTGCTGTTATTTCATCTTGTTCATCTTGTTCTTCTTGTTCTTCTTGTTGTTCTTGTTCTTGTTCTTGTTCTTGTTCTTGTTGTTCTTGTTTTTCTTCTGGGTTGTTGTGAATTAGTTCTTTATGACAGTCTAATAGAATTTCATCGTGAAACGATTCCGAACATTTATCGCAACGATACATGTTGAGATGTTTACTCTTCGAAATTTCGCCAAGAAATGAAATGGGCTCTCGCGTTCCTCCTTTTATAACGGTTCCCCCACCACTATTTCATCTTCTTCACTATCCAAGGAAATCAAACGTTTTGAATAAAAATATTAACCTTCTACAAACTAATTGTTCATTCGTGTTCTTTATTCCCATTGGAGTTTTAGTATATACTTCTTTATATTCAAGCTTTAACTAACTTTCCCCACCCAACTAATTTTAGTTACTTTTAAAACCAAACACCCGCCCTCCAAAAATCTATTAGGACAGATGTTATGGGACAGATGTTGAAAGAACAAATGTTGGGGTGGAAATGGCTAGAGCACAGGCACTTGGTTGAACTAAATTTGCGCATAAATTAACTAGAGTTGAACTGAAAATTCGCATAAATTAAAAACTAGTTCAAAAGTAAAATTCGACAGTGTTAAAAAACTCTAACAGTTGAATAAAAATAAACATTAGTTCAAAACTGAAATTCAACAGTGTTAACCAAATTCTAACAGTCAAACAAATAGGTCAAGGTAATCCAATTTAACGCGAGAACGAGGAATAGAGCACTAAGTGGCATGTTAGTCCATTACCACAAAGTGATCTATTCCTCGCTCTCTATTCTACATCTACTTTTTTCAGTTTACTTATTTATATTAAAATGTTCAAATTTTACTATGTAGAATGTCCATTCTTTCTCTTCAACTCTTCGATTGTTTTTAGCAATTGTAACAAATATTCGTTAGTTTTCACCAAAGTCTTTAGTTTGCTACATCCAATTTCAATGGAAGGTATTATAAGTTGTAATTTTATAAGTTCAATCTTTTCTTTCTTGCGAATTTCTTTCTTTATTATATTATTCCTTATTTTTGCTGAAGATTTAAACTCCATGTTGTTTCTGCTAAAGCCACAATAATAATAAAAGTCTCTTCAAACAACCTGCATTTATACACATTCCCCCACCACTTTATAATCCCCACTCCTTTCCTCCTCTTCTTTATATGTGGAAGGAAGTATTATAATTAGATTCCTAATATTTCTTTTCCTTTTTCACTACGTGGGGGGAAGGGTAATTTGTTATTACACTAGTTGTGCAAGAAAATAGCCGCCAGTGTCCACACCTTGTTCATAGCACTCCATCATAGATTGTGCCCACTGCAACATGCGGTCTCTGTCATTTGGTGTGACAAGGAAAGAATGACTATCACCATACAATATAAAAGAGTCAATTCGTACATAACATCCTAAATTTAACCATTTATTAGCTTCAACTATAAACTTTTCTATTGTATCAAATGGAAATTGTGGATCAATTGCTATAACCTTACGTTCTTCACTAAGTTCAACAGTATAATCATCATCATCCTCACTCTCACTATCATTATTTAAAATGTCTTCAGGTTGTAGAAAAACATCGGAAATTTTGGAAGAATTAAGATGGTCATTCACATGAGGAGGCATTTTGAAGTAGGTAATATTGTAAACAGCAGAGACGAAACAACAAGAGCGGCGTGTAGAAGCAAAATGAAGGAGTGACCAACGCTCGCTCCGCTTTTATAACAGTATGCAAATGAGGGGTAAGAGCTGACCTTAACCGGTCATCAACCCAAAGGAGTGGGGGAAGTACTTTTCTTACTACTCAAATGGAAGTAGGTTAGTAGGTCACGGGACTTAGAGTGTTAAAAAATAATGGGGGAGAAACACAACGCTACAACGCGTTGTGTTTCTCCCCCAGTATTTTTTAAGCAATAATTTGGAAAAAAACTATGTGAATTTACTTGCTACGCCCCCACCTTGTAATGCCATCCAGTTTGTGTCTGAGGAGATAGTCTTTAGAGTCTAACTCATAAACGGATTTCTCTTTGCGCAAGGATTCAATCACTTTAATATTATATCTTACGCCGTTACAAGTTGCCAAAATGTGTTCGTTGTCAATAACACTTTCAAAAAAATAGACACAACCTCTCTTAAGCCTATTTCCTTTCACACCAATAATTTTGGATTGGTATTCAACAGTGGGGGTTTCTGTCACTTGTGGTTCACAAATGTGTTTTACGACATGTACACGGCAAAAACTTTCGTTTTTTACACATTTCCTCCCACAAGGTGATCCTTTCTTAATTCCCCTAGTAAGCGTTTCAGGGCAAGTAGTGGGACGGCTAAATGCCCTACGACGCCGTTGTTGTAATAATTGAAATTGCTCTGAAGGAGCGGGTTTAGGAGTAGGTTTAGGAGTAAGTTTAGGAGCTGGTTTAGGAGCTGATTTAGGAGCTGATTTAGTAGCAGGTTGAAAGGATTCAGTTTTGTGATAGGTATGATCTTTAGGTGTACTAAGTGGTGGGGTAGGAGGCAATGGTGATAGTGGGATAATGGGTGTACTAAGACGATGAACAATGGTTTCAACGGAAGGGGTATTAGGACGGTGGTGAACTGGCTTCTGCGGTGGCGGCATAGTAGTTAATGGTGGTGCGGAGTCGTTTGAAAGCGAAGTTGAAGGCGAAGGCGAAGGCGGTGAAAAAATACTACGAAGTCTAGAAGTGTTGGTTGGCGGAAGAATAGCTCCAGAAGTTGAAGGTTGAGATGCAAGTCGGTTCTTGTAGCAATCAGGAAGATTTTTGAGGCGAAGAGTTTTCTTAGGTGCAGGAACAGCCGTAGTAGAAGTTGAAGTAGAAGTAGAAGTTGAAGTAGAAGTTGTAGTTGGCAGAGATGACATGGTTGTGGGTCCAAGTTCGCAGCGTAACGTCTGGAATCAGAATGAAATGTTAGCCGCAGTCGGTGCGTCTTTTATAACAATATGCAAATGAGAGGGGTAGCAGCTGGCCAAGACTGATTATTGACCTGGGAGGTGGGGGAAAAGGGGAAAGAGAAGGTATTTATTTCAAATAATTCACATAACTTTTGACTAAAATAAAATAACCAAATTCTTCTTTTACTAAAATGTTTGTCTTACATAGACCTTTTCAATGATGTATCGCTTGTCCAAATCCGTCAATCCGTTATCAAGTTATAGCCATTTTAATTTTTCAGGTCATGACCGGTCATTCACTCGGAGTAGTGGGGGAAGGAGTGGGGGTAGGAGTGGGGGAAAGGGGGGGGCTCCATTTTTTCGGGGGGGGGGCGGAGGGGGGCTCCATTTTTTCGGGGGGGGGGTCATTGACCCTTCCGAAAGTGGGTCAAGGTCATTCAAGATTTATAATGATCCAAGGTGATGGGAACAGTAATACTGTTACCACCACCCTGTTTGCCTAGCGGTTCCCACTCCCAACCCACTAGTTACGTTCTGCAAGGGAGGTCCCTGGGCTGTCCGCATTTAAGCGTAACTTCCCGTCCGCATTTAAGCGTAACCATTAATTTCAGGGAAACTGGAACAGTTAATGCAGAAACGCAACTCTAACCCCACCCAAACTAATCCCACCCATCATATTCCTAAACAAAATGCAAAAAAAAAGTCCGACTTGCGGATGTCCCACCCATTTTAAATGAAGTTCAGCTGAACTTCTGAATTTACAGTTAATCTACCCCCTAACATCTAGCTGTAAGGCAAAACAAATGCACAAAAACAACATAAATTATTAGTACCAACACATCATTATTAAAAACCAAATAATTCAACACAACCAAATACCATCATTATTCTTAAAATTAATACACCTTAATGCTAAACACCTCTTAAAATTAATACACCTTAATGCTAAACCCAACTCATAAATAACATCGCAATGCGCAAATTATTTCTTAAATTAAATACAACTTAGAACTAAACACACACACACACATACCACATTGCATTAAAAAACGCAACATAGTATAAGAAGTTCAAATATATATAGGCCTACTATATATTTGAAACCTCTTGCTGAGTCGCCAACAACCTTTCGCTATGAAAGTTTGTTGGCGACTGACGCAAAGATCGGGCTCGTATCGCTCCTCGGGTTTTCGAGTGGTGGGGGAATTTGTTTCACTCCAGTACAGTGTTCAATCCAGTCCAGTTCGCAGCAGTGTAAAAGGAAGGCGAAGGAGTGGGGAGCGGCACATGGGCAGCGACGCAAAACCAAGGTTTGAGGTTAGAATTATCCATGCGAAGTAGCGCTAAAGTGAGTAATACAGGACTAGGCGCATGCGCAACAGTAGGAGTGATTCCGATCCGGAGAACTCGTTGCATGCGCAGCAGGTTTGAGGTTAGAATTATCCATGGCAGCTGCCATGTTTAGTTTGGTTTCATTACATAGAGTCAGCAACCGGTGGTGACCGGTCATTGGCCTGGAAGGAGTAGGGAAAGGTGGTGACCGGCCATTGACCCGGAGGAGTGGGGGAAGGAGTGGGGGAAGGGGGGGGGCTCCATTTTTTCAGGGGGGGGGGCTCAATTTTTTGGGGGGGGGCCTCCATTTTTTCGGGGGGGGGGAGGTCATTGACCTTTCCGGTCATTGCCCCCCGAAGGAGCAACGGACATAGAACCCTACTTCTCTTACTACTCAGGTGAAAGTCGGTCATCATGCATCTGTCCGGCAGCTGCCCGGAGTAATTGCCAGCGCTATAAAACCAGGTAGTTTATCGCGCCACAAACATTCATTACCTCGCATTCACGCTGAACACTTCTCATTAGTTATACGTTATGGCTAGTTCGTTATCCAGGCTCAATTACTTCTAACCTATAACGTGGCTTACATTGGCATATGACGTTTACAGGATGGTTATATGGGATTCAGTTAATTCTAACCTACAATTCAGTTTTCAACTAACTTTTAGTTTTGTTTAATTTGAAACCTCTTGCTGAATCGCCAACAACCTTTCGCTATGAAAATTTCTTGGCGACTAACGCAAAGATCGGGCTCCTATCGCTCCTCAGATTCTCCAGTGTTGGGGGAAGTTGTTTCACTCTAGTACAGTGTTCAATCCAGTCCAGTTCGCAGCAGTGTAAAAGTTAAGCAGAAGAGTGGGGAGCGGCGCATGCGCAGCAACTCAAAACCAAGGTTTGAGGTTAGAATTATCCAAGTGAGGTTAGAATTATCCATGGTAGCTGCCATGTTTAGTTCATAGAGTCGGCGACCGGTGGTGACCGGTCATTGGCCTGAGGGAGTGGGGGAAGGAGTGGGGGAAGGAGGGGGGGGAAGGAGGGGGGGGGCTCCATTTTTTCGGGGGGGGGGCTCCATTTTTTCGGGGGGGGGGTCATTGACCCGAAGGAGTACCAACGGCCAACACACCCTACTACTCAGGTGAAAGTCGGTCAACCAGTCATTTGCCTCGGCATCTGGCGGCACTTGGCTTGGGTTATTACTGCCGCTATAAAAGGGAGATAGTTTATCGCGCCACGAACATTCATTGCCTTGCATCCACACAGTCATCACCTCTCATTAGTTTTACTTTATGACTACTTCGTTACTTCTAACATGCAATTTACCATTCATCAGCATGTGGCTTCCTATCCACTTCATTAAATAAATCTAGTTAATTCTAACCTCAAATATTACTACTATAGTGTTCTGTTTCAATTTTCCTTTACACTTCATTTTTATACCTCAGTCTTCTTTTAACTTCTGAATGTAACACATTAGTTATAATGGTTGCACAATGTTTAAGGTTAAAACTTTTGCGAACACAACACATATTACGAAGTACTTCTAAACCTTCAATTTCAAAGTGTAGAACTAATTTAAATAGAGTTAGGAAGAAGTACAGTTTTAACCCGTTATATTCTTCTACAACTTCGCATTTTAACGTTCACGATAGTGTTATTCACGACATTTTACGTCCTATGCTATGCTTCCACAACTTTCAACTTATTACTCCTATCGACTGTGTTCAACAGGTTTTCCTATTTTACTCCCACCATTCCTTATATAAATGCGCTCACCACAATTCCTACTTCATTATCCTCTATGCTCTTCAGCTGAGCTAGGATTTGAGGTTAGAATTATCCATGGCGGCCGCCATGTCTAGTTCAGTTTCACCACATAGAGTCGGCGACCGGTTATTGGTCTAAAGGAGTGGGGGAAGGGGTGGTGGGGGAAGGTTGCCATTTTATAAGCCCTCTCCCTAGGCGGCGCTTCTCATTCCATCGCCAACTTTCAAACGATAAACACATCTCTCATGGCACGAATGAATTGTCCCACTATCACCAACTAGTTCAACTTTGAACTATTTCTGGTGGTAGTTGGGTAGGCTTTTTTAAAACTTACTCTGGATGGCCTTGACATACTTTCCAAGCCCCCAGTTATACCTGTTGAATTTCAGTTTTCAACTAACTCTTAATTTTTGTTCAACTGTTAGAGTTTAGTTAACACAGTTGAATTTCACTTTTAAACTAACTTTTAATTCATGCCCAATTCTACTTCAAATTGAGGGCATATGCTCTCGCCATCTGCACCCTGCAGCTGCCCTGGCAGCTGACACCATCTGACCCCTGCAGCTGCCCTGGCAGCTGACGTCACTTCCGGTTTAGAAGTGGCTTTTTCCCTCTACTTTTGTACCCCAAAAATGTTTTTTTTTGCATTTTTCATATGTAAATTTTAAAAATTTTAAATTTTTAGTTTGACCATTGGATTTAGCTAAAAAAAAACACACAATTTAGTATTTTGAAGCTTTGCTCTATCTCCATTGTTTACCGAGATATTACAAAGTCTAAAGACAGTACATTGTCTTTTGGGGCTGCAATGTTAATCTTATGGAGAATAAGGATGTGTTAATATTTCACTTATTAACCAATAATTTTGGATGAAACTTGGTATTTAGCTTCATTTGGTTGAGATTCATATATTTAAGTTAAAAAATCTTGGTTTTTTGTACTTATCATGGCAGCAAACCTGCATACTCTTTTCCCATGTTAATCATATGGAGAATAGGCAAACTCTATTATTTATGGACAGATATTGATGAAACTTACTATATGGCTTTATATGGTCGAAATAAATTTTTTCTATGCTAAAAACCAACTTTTAGTGTCCCCCATGGCAGCATACCTGCATACTCTTTCCCTATATTTATCTTAAGGAGAATCGACATTTATTTCCCTATTTATGAGCACGTTATGAAATTTTGTTTACAAGTTTAGCTGGTCAAAATTAATATTACTAATTTGGAAATTCGCTGAGTACGCAGGTCTGCTGCGACGGGGGGTATTTATAAGAAAGAACTGTATATATTGGTCATATTTCGAGTATAATGAAGTAAAGAATACCTTTTACAGTTATTAGTACTACGGACACATATATAAAAATAAACGAATGGTGTTTTTAGCTCCTTAAGACCTTAAAATAAAAAAAAAATAAGGTGGTCCTAGGCTTTGGTTTTACCAGGTGTCCAACCCCCTCAAAAAAGTGCCTGCCAGCCACCATTTTGTTTTTTACACTAAATAATTTTTATTTCCGTAATGGATCATTATATTAAGTTGATATTTCACATGAACCTTCATCATAGCAATACTTATTTTCAAGAAAAAAGTTAATTTTTTCTAACGTGTAATTTTAAAATGGTGGTCATTTTAAACATTTTAAACTAAAATATCTCAAAACCGGTAAATTTTATAACAATTGTACTAGATACAAACAAGTTAACAAATTTAATTATCTAACCAATGGTACCAAGTTTGTAAGGATCTGACAACAAATAACAGAGTTATTGAGATTTTTCAATTACAATTACCTTAATTTCCATTAATTACAATGGAAAATCAATGTTTTTATGCATAAAAAATTCTCATTAACTCAATTATTTGTGGTCAGATCCTTACAAACTTAGTACCATTGGTTATACAATTAAATTCTTTATCTTTTTTGTGTCTAATAAAATTTTTATAATATTTACCGGTTTTGAAATATTTTAGTTTAAAATTTTAAAATGGTCGCCATTTTGAAAATACACATTGGAAAAAATAGCTTTTTTCTTGAAAATCTAATACATTTTTAAAGTAATTTATTTAGTGTTATAGATATCAATTGTAAACTTTGCAATTAAAAGTAAATCCTTATAAAAAAAAGCTTAACTTTTTTTACTATAACGAAACTTCCTGTAAGACATCAATAAGACGAAGTTGTGTAAAACTACAACGGACCAAAATCGTCAGGAAGCAATAACGCAGCTTCGCGGTAAATATATGTCTTTAGACATAATAATTCTCGTAAACATGGTTTGATCAAGACCAAATTTAATACAAATGTGTAATTTCATATTTATTTTGGATGTATTTACAAACCAGACATATTACTCTACCGGAAACAATAATTATAGCGGGGGGTTATGTTCTTTAAAAATAGGGTCCTTTTTGCATTTTTTTATATTTAACTTTTATAAATTATTTTACCCATTCGATTTAGTCCAAATATTACACAAACTAATAGTTACTAAAATATAAAAGTTGTATTTTTAAAGCTCTAATGTTAATCTTTTAAACAATAAAGATGTGTTAATATTTTGGATTAAGCATGGTATTATTGTGTGTTTGTTCTTTTTTCTACTTCTAAACTAATTTTTAATTTTTTAATATAATTTATAGTTACCTTAATCTAACTCTATAATTTCAACTATTCCTTCTTCTTCCACCCATTGTTCCGCTCTATTATTCGCTTCTTGCGCAAAAACTCGCCTTGGTGGAGGAAACGGTAATATAATCGCGGCTTCAGGAAGTAAAGGTTGATGTTGTATTTCTATAAAAAAACAAGAAACACATTATTATTCATAAAAATAAATACTGAGTGAAGATAACATAATAATTCACACTAAGAGAGGCAATCTATATAATATTTCTGTTAGCAAAATTTCTTGTGTAGAATTGTGAGTGTTTTGCAAATCGCAGGGAGATAATAGGAGTTTTATATTAAAGGTCTCATAAAAATAAATACTGAGTGAAGATAACATAATAATTCACACTAAGAGAGGCAATCTATATAATATTTCTGTTAGCAAAATTTCTCGGGTAGAATTGTGAGTGTTTTGCAAATCGCAGGAAGATAATAGGAGTTTTATATTAAAGGTCTTGGTCTCATAAAGTTACAAGGAAATAAAATATATAGTAAAACGTTCTCCTTAAGAATAGCATGGGGATTTGAAAAATGTCTTTTTTGTATACATAAAAACATTTTTTTTTTGTTTGAAAACAAAACACAGATGATAAAAAATTTAATAAACAACTATTCATAGCGAAATGGCAAAAATTAATACTAGAGTGGTAATACTATAATAAGACATTTTGTTGTTTACACAAAATTAATAGTTTTGATTAGGAGGGATAAATATTTATAGCAAGTAGAGATGCACTTTGAAGTGCAGTGAGTAGAAGTCCCCTCAGTATAGCCCACCAATCAGAACGCAGCATTTCATCCCCACCCCTCCCCCTAGGCCCCGCCCACCGACCAATCAGAGAGCAGCATTTCATCCCACCCCCTCCCAGGCCACGCCCACCGACCAATCAGAGAAAAGCGATGGCGGCTAGGCCCCGCCCCCATTTAGTTAGAGAGTAATGTGTCCACGTGTTTAATAAACCACCACGTGGGATGACGTAATCACCCACGTGCTCTAGATGGTGTACATAACCTTACTTTTGGCACCGATATGCCACGTGTAAAAATCAATGTTATGTTATGCTGTAAAAGAGAACATCTGGATGGTTATATAGTAGATACAATAAAGTGTTATACTATATAAAGTGTTTAATACCTAAAAATGTCAAAGATTTGGCTAAAAAACTAAAAAATCGCTAATATCTCGATAACGGTGCGTTCTAGGGGTCTGAGGACCTCAAAAAACCACCTACTACGTAGTGTAGGTGCCCCCATGGGGTAGGTACCCATAAATAAAAAATTAACAAAAATGTTGCGGGTTGCATTCAGAAAAATGAAGGGGCAAATTTTGAAATTCCATATCTTGGGAACGGCTGGGCCGATTGTCTTTATATTTAGTATATGTACACAAGTAATTATTGTCTAAAAATGCATGGAGGGAGGTATCCAAAAATTGAAGGCGCAAAAAAGTTTAATTTTATATCTTAGGAATGGCTGGCTCGATTAACTTTATACAGTACTTGGTATATGTATATTTGTTATGTTGGCTTATTGATGTAATGCGTGGTGCATCCAAAAAATGAAGGAGCAAAACGTTAATTTTGTTATCTTGGAAAATAACATAACTATAAGTTTAAGACGGTATTATTATCAATATTACATCTATTGTGCACCCTCCAGGACACGGTTTGGGAATGCCTGAGTGGTTCTTTTTTTACCACCCCCAGGTTAAGTATTATACAAGACAGACGTTTAATTAGATAAATCTAATTAAATATCGTTCAATCGTATAATACCCCCTCCCTTATTTTACAGAGGGTGAATAATAGTTCTTACCTTGGTGATTGGGCTGAAATCAACACACAAGTATTAGACTATAAACTACTTTAATACAACTACCGCTACTACTACAATGCTACCACTACTACAAAATTAAAATAAAAACAACTTTAGTGTTTGAAAATTTTTACGTTTGGAGACTTTTCAACTGTGCTGGTGCAGACCACACTATATTGTTTCGTCGTGGTGAAACAGTCAAGATCTTCTTCAGTTAACACCCGTCCGAATCTTGCGGGCAAGAAGGTCACACGTTTGTCTCCATTGGCTAGAATGAGTTCGAGTAGAATGGCGGGATGATTGAACTTTGTAGGGACCCTCTTCGCACCGACCTTTATTTATTTATTTATTTACGGTTTCACCATTTTTACAATATATTACATAGTGGTTATATAATGCTATAGTTTTACTCATTCATCTATATAATAATTAATTAATAATGGTCCTTCGACTTTACAGTACACCAACAAGAAAGTTAACTAATATAAATAATAAGTCCTATTAATAACTACAATAACAACCATAAACGTTACAATACTGCAATAACAAATTAACAAATATATATATACATATTTAAGGCAACAACAACAACAAAATAATTTTAACATTAAATATAAACAACAATTCTATTAACAATAACATGCTGAGTATAAAAATAAATATTTAGGCCACATATACAGTAACTTTTGGAAATAATAAATAAGTTCATTATAACAATTTATACCTTCAACAATGATACTAATCCTACAATGAAAGAACACCTTAACAATTATGAACTTAATTAACTATGACTAGTGATGCATTTTCAGGTACTTCCGCTTCGCTAATCCCGGCTTGGAGACAAAAAAGTCAATGTCTTCGGATATCGTATTGCCCAGCCGATGAAGACGTGGGATGACACTGTTGAACTCGTAGTTAATAGAACAGGAAGCTAGGCAAAACAAGTTTCTAGAACGGGTCCCAGTCGGAACACGGAGATTAATGCAGCTGAGAGGACTGGGAGAGGATATGGTCCCGTTGAGGATGCTGGTAAGAAAAGCCACATCAGCCGCATCTCTTCTCAGCGCCAATTGGTGGAGGTTCAGCATCATCTCGACTTCTTGACATGGAACTGAGTGATAATCAAATCCAAGTTTAGTCCCAACTACACGAAGGAAACGCTCTTGAAGTTTTTGTAGTCGGTCAACCTGTCCAATCAGGTAGGGTGACCACACTGGACTGCAATACTCAAGGACTGATCTGATAAGTGTAACGTACAAGTACTTTAAGGCAGTAACAGAGAGGCCGTGCCTTGATGTGCGGAGTATGAAGCCCAAGGATTTAGAAGCCTTCTTGCAAATGTAATCCAAGTGGTCATGGAAGGTAAAATTTGTAGAGAAGATCACTCCAAGGTCTCGAACTACAGTTTTACGTGGAAGTATCTCATTGTTGATCTTGTAGTCTGCTATGATTGGATTATGAGAACGGTAGAAGGTGATCACAGCACATTTCTTGTAATTAAGCAGCATCCCGTTGTCTTGACACCATTCATTGATCTTAAGAAGGCAATTTTGAATTCTTTCACTGTCAATACCAGATTTCACCACGTCGAAAATCTTAATGTCGTCTGCAAACATGAGACAATTTACATCAATGCAGTTAACAATGTCGTTAATGAATATACTGAAGAGGAAGGGTCCCATATGTGACCCTTGAGGCACCCCAGAAGTAGCAGCAAAGGGCGATGATGTAGCTTGTCTGAACTTGACAACCAGATTCCGCTCACTTAAATAGGACTTGAACCATAATAACAGCTGTCCGTTGATCCCGTAACCCGACAACTTCGAAAGGAGAATAGTATGGTCGACACAGTCGAACGCTTTGCGGAAATCCAGATAAATGCTGTCAACTTGGTTACCTTGTGATAAAGAATGACTCAGGAAATTGCTGTACAGGACTAAGTTTGATGTAGTTGATCTACCCGAGGCAAACCCATGTTGCTCCTCGACGATGACATTCTTGAACAGATGACCAATTGAGTCAAGTACCAGGCTTTCAAAGACCTTTCCCAGAGCTGGCTGTATCACTATAGGTCTGAAGTTTCTGACATCTGACGAATTATTCACCTTTGGGATTGGTACCACGTAGCTACTTTTTAAACATTTGGGGAAACAGCCATCCTTCAAAAGAGCATTGAACAGAACCGTGAGTTGTGGGGCAATAAGAGAACTGCAGAATTTCAAAACAGACGGTGGTATCAGGTCGGGGCCAAAGCCTTTGAACGCATCTAACTGTGAAAGTTTCCTCAGGACGTCTTCTTGTGACAACTTGCATTGGAACAAATTTATCTGGGTGCCAAAGTCAATGTCGGAGTGTGAAGTTTTTGGCGGACTATACACAGACGAAAAGTAATCTGCAAATAGTTCACAAACCTCTTTTGGATTATCGGAGCTACGCCCTTCATGGACGAATTTCGAAGTCTGCATGCTATTTTTCTTCAATCCGTTGGCAAAGCTGAAAAATGCTTTAATGTTTTGAGGTATGGCACTATTTACATTGTTGATGTATTTGCTGTAACATTCATTACCAAGACTATCACAAAGTGATCGAATACGTCTAAACTCTTCATAATCATCCATGTTTTGGGTAGCTTTAAACCGTTTATGAAGTATCTTCTTCATAATTGTAAGGGACCGCAGACGAGGAGAAAACCAACATGGAAATCTCAACCCTCCAATTCTTTTGGTTGGTTTATTATCAAGGACAGCTTTACGGATAACTGTAGTAAATTGATCAAAAAATTCTTGAGCATCATCAAAGTTGAAACGAGTTGTGCCAAATTCATTGTGAAGTATCCTGTAGACAGCCTCCAAGTCGCATCTTCTGAATTGAAACGAGTTGTGCCAAATTCATTGTGAAGTATCCTGTAGACAGCCTCCAAGTCGCATCTTCTGAAGTCATGAACATAATTTGAAGTTTTTGACTGATGTTCCTTGGGGGGAGGCAGATGAATGCATAGAGGTGGATGAGCAGCTTCGATTGGAAGAAGAATATCCAGTGCTTGAGAAACCAAGGTTTCAGAAGACGAAGAAAATACAAGGTCGAGTTGTACGCCTCTGCAATTTAAAACATCACTCACTTGAAACAGTTGATATGAGTCAGCAAGGTCCTTGAGGTGTTTGGAAGATTGGTTGATGTTTTCCATTTGGTGTTCAGCCCAAGTTGTATTAGGCAAATTGAAATCACCTGCGAGCACAATGGAAGAGAATTCAGATCCTTGGGACAACATTACTTCATCAACAGCATCAGAAAAACCTCCATACACTTGACTAGGCTGATGAGGAGGGATGTAAACTCCGCCAATAAGTGAGGAGGAGTGCTTACCTTTGATCGCAACAAAGAGACATTCAACATCATCTCTAGTGATGGGAACCAATGAAGAGTCCAAGCCAGAGTTAACTGCAATAAGCACGCCCCCACCACTTGACTTCTCACTAGATAAAGCAGTCCTGTCCTTTCTGTAGATGTTGAAGTTTTGAAAACCAAGCTCGGAGTCCTTGATTTCAGCAATGAGATTTGTTTCTGTTAATAAGATAATGACTGAATTTTATACAAGTAGATAATGACTGAATTAATTTGTGCAGTTTAGTTCTCAGTCCCCTGACGTTCTGGTAATACGTGTTCACGTTTTCTTCCAGGACGTTCAATCGTTTTTTGAAGTAGATTTGACTATTGTAGGGATTCCATTTTTGTAGCGTATAGTTAAATCCTTTTCTCCGGCTTCGATTCGACTTGTCAGCTTGAGTTGTAGCTGTTTAAGAAAATCACGCTCTTTTGGAGTTCGGTCGCGTGATACAGACACGTCACTGAAGATGCTTGAATCAATTTCTTTGACTGTGGCAGGGTTGAATTTTTTCATGAATTGAGCTGTGTGATCGGGTGACTTGAAAATGATTTTGAGGGGCCTCTTCTTTCCAGAGGAAGGTTTACCAATACGGAACGATTTGAAGTTTGGAATGATTTCGGAGAGATCAAGAGCAGTCAAAATCTTGGTGGTTAGTTCACTGTCGTATTTCACTCGATTAGAAGTTACCTTACTAGAACTTGCAGGTAATCCATGAATAATCACGTTTAAAGAACGACGGTTACGGTCGTGCAATTCAGCGATTGTTGACTCTAAGTCGTCTGCAGAAGCGGATTTGGTAGGAAGGTTAGTGAATTTTACCTTTATATCTGCGATGTCTCTCTCCGCTTCAGCTACACGAGGTTCAAAATTAGATAACTTCTCGATCACACAGTTTAAATCAGTTTTCATAGATGCAATGTCACCGGGTATCGAAGCAAAGTCGTTGAGCTTGGAAAGTATTAGTGTAGATTGGGAAGACAAGTCCTCAATTTTTGAGAATAGGACATTGTATGGATGAGAAGCTGGTGCAGCACAATCAACTCGACTGCAAAACCACTTGCGACGGTTATCTTTAGAAAGCTTCCCATACTCTTCATCAGTAACATTCATGCAACTAGCATGGAACCATCGTCTACAATTCTTTTCACACTCCACGCCCTTTTCGCTGCTCAAAACTTTTTTCATGCATACCACACATGTAGAATTATCAGGCACAAGTGACATGGGTGAGTTTTCAAAGATTTTTATATAGTATTTAAAGTTGCGAAGACGAAGATCACAAAGGCAGTGGATAAAAACCAGACGAGCAGAGGTCTTTGACTGTCAACCTGTCTGTTCGTAACTCTACAGAAACTTCAAAATTGGCTGCACGTGTTTTGAATTGTTTGGAGGTTAGTAGTCCAAATTCCAAAAAGAGCAAAAAGATCTTGATGTTAAAAGCTTATTTCTGATGATGGAAAGACTCACAAAATTCTGCAGATTTTCTGTAACTAGTCCTAAAGCATCAAGCGTAGAGTAAAACTATATTTTGGTGAGCTAAAAAACTATATTGGTATAGCGACGATCTTCGCCGGCTGGGTGATTTCTTTAATAGAAATCTTTTCCGACATCACTATCGCTTCCTCGCAGGCGGCAAGTTTAGCGTTAAGATCCATCTGAAAATCAATTAAAACAAGTCTTAGTGTTTAATATATTAGGATTAATGCATATGTCAGTTGAGTTATTGTTTTGCAGATTATGCCACCTGTAAAAAACATAACGTGTGTAAAGGTTATAACCATCCCATGCCATCTGAGAACTGGAAACAAGTACTGTGTTGAATTATAGTTCCTTGGTGTGACCCTTGTTAGATTTAGAAATGTTGCTTTAAAGCATGTTTGTTTTAATGTTATTCAGGTAATGGGTTGTTATCGTATTTATTGTTAGTATATTGTCATTGTTACCCCACTTGTTATTGTTAATTTATTTAAGTGTTACCACACTATGTCATTGTTATTTATTTAAGTGTTAGTTGTATTTTAATTCAATAATATTTAAGCAATTTATGTAGTCGTTAAATTATATCGTATGTATTGTTAGTATAATGATATCATTGTGTTAGCGTTTTTTGTATTTCTTGCTATAGTTAGTTAGATAGTTAACCATAAAGAAAATGATTTATGTTAAATAGTGTGTTTCCGTAAATAAATACACAAATAAACAAATAATACAAGGGATAAAATATCAATGATTTGGATGAGAGATAACACGATTAAAAGAGTTAGTGGTTACCTTATGTAGTAGTAGCAGCGACGAACAGTAGTAGCAGGAGCAGTAGTTGCAGCGGGAGTGGAAGCTGGCTGTAGCTTGAGTGTAGCGCTGGGATGGGAAAGGCTGGTTTTATATACCGCAGGAGAGGGGGATTTGAGTGGGGGTCACCGGAAGCGTCACGTGGGAGCGTCGTGTGGGAGCACCGCGCCCGCCTTTATGTACATATTTACAGTATGTTTAACAAAAATATATGAACTGAACATTTTTAGAAAAATATCTTTTTTCTTTTTAAAATTATATTTCGACAGAAAGGGCATCTTATAAGTTTTTTTGAACAATTTACGCATACGGTGTGACCACAAGTAAGTAAAAGAATTGTTGGTAGATATTCGAGGCAGATTCGACAGTTTATATTTCTTGGTAATTCTTCGTCATCCGAATCGTCTTCGGAATCATGACCTAAAACGTTGTTTACCCTTTCTCCTGCGGTGATAAGAATTGCCTCCAGGGATTCCCGGAGGTCTTCCCAAAGGGCTGGGGCAATGTAGACCATTTCGGAGACGGTGGTGTCATCCAGGAAATGGTTGGCCAGCCATAATGCATCCCTCAGCTCTACTCTTGCGATTTGAATGGCCAAAAGTAGATCCGGGAGCTCATATTGTCGATTGCTTGTAAATCTCTGTTTTGACAAAAATAATGTATTAAAGAAATATCAACATGGCAAGGTACAATATGAGCTAATAAATAAGAATAATACCGTACCTGTAAAAAGTTGTGAAGTCGGTATTCCCGGATATGTTGGCGATCGGCTTCAATTTGGCATTTGATGCAACGTGCAGCTGTTGATGTCTATAACAATACAAAGTTTTTTATTAATGTTTTAAGCTGTATAATAATAATAATAAAACGGGCTTGATTCCATAAACAACATATCATGTACCCACCCTGGTTATCCCTGAGGATGTTGATGGCTGATCTACAATTCTGGTAGTACATGTTCGCGTCTGTTGACATTGTGGTGTTGAAAGTATCCTTGTGATTGTCACGTGAGGTGGTTCAGGTGGGTTTCTGCTTGATGTGCTTACGTTGAGAGGTCTTAATGTGGCGTAGACTTGGTTTTCTCCACTGATTATAGATGGGGAGAGTGCTTCTTGATTCATCCTAACACAATTAATATTATCAGAACAATGTACTTAAATATGCTATACACACACATATTAATTGCTATTGCGTGTTATACTTACATTCCTTCTTTGAGGTAACGGTATCCAATAATCTTGTGATGATGATGATGAGGACTCTTGGTTATTTACTCTGTCAGATCGTGTTTGATTGTCACGTTGTTCTTCTGTTGTCTAAAATAAAATATTATCGGGGTTAAAAAAGTGTTATCAAAATTATGGTAATAGTATGAACCTAATTTGAATTACTACTTACTCTTGGACGTTTTGGTGGAGAGCAGTTGGCAGTTGACAGCGTTATCATGATGATGAAAGCAAACTTAAGAAAAGCCATGGTAAACTATTAACACTATTTGTTTGACCGTGCTTAAATAGCCTGGAGTGTCCCCTCTACCAGCCGTTGCAGGAAGGTGATTCACATCTGGCCGGCGGCTGCCACTTCCACTCGCATTCAATATGGAGCAGGGCATGTGTTTGGTGAAATTCTGGTACTTTCCGATATTTACAAATTTTATTTGTTGTGCAAAATGTAATGGTCTGTTAATCAACGGGGTTGAAGAAACATATGGATGGATGATTATGAGAATTAATGATTTAAATTTTGAAAGTTTCAAGTGCTTCGTATGCGGTGATTACCTTCCAGTTGTATGGCGATTGGAATTTTAGGTATGTATTTATTTTTAATGGCTCACGTTTCCACACCACCCAAGGGGTAGGAGCCTCGGCGCGTTCTTTTTGTTTACCCAGAGCATCCCCGAGAGGCCTAACCTCTGGGGTAGGTTGCCCCAACCATCGCAACCTACGGTGGTAGCCACTCCATTACAAAAATGCTACCTCCCTTTCAAATATTTTTTTATTTTATATTTTTAAATTTTTTTGTTCTTTACAAATTATGGTGATGTCGAAGGAAGCGCACCGCTTTACGGGGTTTTTACCCCCGACCCTCTCATCTACATCAAGGTGGTACCAATACACTCCAAGGTTTACGGGCCTTTTCCTCAGCCGCGCCAGGGACCTTAGGACCGTTAAAAGGAGTAGCCCGAACCCTCCTCGAATCGGAGCGCCTCAATCTACTAGGTACTCACATTTACACATGGAGACAAGCCGGTGGATAACACAATGTTTTGCGGTTTTTAGGCCAACCACCATTCTCACTCCTGGACTTATGGGTTTTACGCCAGCCTGTTAAGTGAGTGGCTTGTTCTCCAGTTACCAGCCTTGAGTAGGTGACATTCACCGAAACTTGAAAGATTTTTAATCAAAATATGATTTATGTTCATCTAGAAATCTACTAGTTACATTCTGATATAAAGCTACATAATCCCAATCAACTTTACCAGCAAAATCACGAATGAACCTCTCGGATAGTGTTTGATATTTACACAAAACATCCCAGCAACCTTCAAAATTGGGAACCATCTCCCTCAGGAACTCATCTGAAAATTTAGTGCGTCTTAAAAGCTTAGCCCAATTGACTCTGTGCGAGTAAATTCGCAACATATCAATTGAAAAATCATAATGAGAGGATAGAAGATCCCAGTTCATGTACTGATCAAACTTCATAATGAAGTTGTCAGTCAACACCCCTTTGGGCTCTTTGGGCTCTATCGAGAGAAGGTTCCACACTGTTGTTGCCATCTTGACAGCTGATTAAAGACTAAACTTGAGTCAAGCTTATATATCTTTTATAAGCAGTATGCAGTGCACATCTATCAAAGCCCCCAGCGTGCTGGGGTAGTGGGCAATTCACATTATTTACAATATTTACAAGAGCGGTATTTTGATATTCCAAAACGTTAGGATGAAAGCGAGTTAAAAACTTTACCTTTTCTAAGCCCTTAGT
This sequence comes from Neoaliturus tenellus, assembly GCA_030545055.2. Lineage (NCBI taxonomy): Eukaryota > Metazoa > Arthropoda > Insecta > Hemiptera > Cicadellidae > Neoaliturus > Neoaliturus tenellus. The sequence goes on from JAQYXR010000652.1 coordinate 35,117, forward strand.
GTATATTATGTCAAAAGGTCTGCATAATTCACGTATTAGCCTTTCATTATACGGAATTTTACCGTCTTCCCATCGAATACGGTGATGATGGCGGGTCAACCATCGCGCAGTGCGGCGCATTTTTTCGTTTAAATACTCAATTTTGTATGGGGAGCTAAACACGAAATAGCTGCTTGTAAAATCCCCAAAAATTACGAATTCCTTAATAATAAATCGGTTTTTGTTATCTTTGCAAGCTTGAAATTCAGCAACCGCAACCGTTTGGGGTGAAAGGCCATCGTTTGTACAACAGTATTTCATTGTAAAGATATTTTTAAATGTGCGGTGGCAATTTAAGAAAATCGATTGCCTCGTTGTCCTCACTACTATTCAACACCTCCGCAATAAAAACTTTTATTGCTTCAGCGTGAGGCAGTAGATCGCCCAAGCGGATGTAGACCAGAGGGAGGCTATTTATAAACTGAACCCACTCCGCACTGTTTAACGCCAAAGTATGTTCTCCATCGTGGAGGAACACGTGCTGTTTGCCAAATACGGAATTTACCTTGATACTCTCACCGGTTTTTAAAATACAGCTAAAGTTTTTTCTTTCTTCCACCGCACATGTTACTGCATTAAAAGTAGATATTCCAAATTCGTTAAAAACACTGTACGGCCAGAAAACCCAACCTCGTTTACCTTTGAACAAAACTCCCAATTCGTCATTTCTATTTTTAAATATACCCGTAATAATACATTTAGATAACTCGCAATCAAAGTAGTAAATCATTTTTAAAAATATCCCGGTTAACGCATTAATAGGCTCTTTAGGTTTGGGAATAATATGAACGTCCATACTTACAAGATCCTCTCGCGACGGCTCCATAGCAGCAACTGACAATTTTTTAAATTATTACCGTAGTTTTTAGTTTTCCCCCACCCTTTCGTAGGCCAAATTAAAAAATGTTCCCACATGACAACCCTTAACCTATATTGTCACCTTATTTACTGTGCCTGTGAGAAGTGAGTACGTCATGTGACTGTCGTGTAGGAGAAGACAGTATGCAGTAGTATTTTCCGACACATTTTCCGTAGTTTCAAAATCTATTCTAACGTCTACAGGCCCCGATTTGATCATGTCATTTTGTTTGGAACAATCGATTACGTATAGAGGCGTTTTATTTTTAAATTTATCCAGCTCAACGGTAGGTGTTGAGGGTCTGTTATAGTAACTATTTTGAAAACGATAAAACATTTCATAAAAAAGTGATATGTCCCCGTGAATGTTATCGTATGGGAAATATTGTGAATTCAGATACAACTTGACGTTGTTTAGACTGTTTCTATCAAATTGTGCCATGTCTTTCTTCAAATTATTTTTTCTTCCCGTTTGGAAAGCCAAAATCACATAACGAGGCTTTTCAAGCTGAGAAGATGTTTTGATTGTCCAAGAATGCGTTTTCGATTGAGGTAAAGTAGGATATTCGTGTATTTCCCATGAACGGAAAGGTAGATGTATTTTTGTATCTTTTTCAATCATCTTGTACAACTTTAATTTATAAGCATCCAACACGGAGATATGCGGCACCCTCCAGTATATGTTTGTAATATCCAGAGTGATCCCCGTTGCATCATTACTCAATACGGCGTTATTATCCGTCGAGGAGCGAAGTAGAATCAATTCTTGTCTTGTGTTTACGATAATACGGCGATAATCCTCAGCAAAGCCGAGTAGTAAGCGTAAAGGGACGGAGAATGAAAAATTCCCATCGTCAGGCTGAAGTTTTTCACCCGGCCCCAACCAGCAGGCATTTTTTAGACTGTGTAACTCGTTTGGGTGAATGGATATGAGACCTTTAATAGTTTTAGTAATACCTACATTTTTAGTCCTATCGATCTCCACACCCCCAATTTCGTAACGTATATCGTCAAAGAGAAAAGCAATTGCGTTCTTGATAAGCTCTACAGTAGCAGCTGTGTTATCGGCTTTTTTCCCGCTTACTTTACCAGAAATGTAAAGAGTACTATCGTATGGTGCTGTAATAATATCCTGTTGGCTGATGGGTATACGGATTTCATCATTGTTTTTATATGTAGAGGATGCGTAAGGCTTATGGATATGGAATTCCATTCCAGTGATTACATCACTGTATTCTGCGCTGCCTTCTATATCCAACATCTTGTACCTTAAATCCAAGAGAACGTAAAAACTTGATATTGGCTGATGTTAACCGTATGGTGTCCTGACCCAAACTGACTTTATTTGTGTTGAAAGCTCCCTAAATACAAGCCCCATTTCTCTCCCTTATATGAAGTCTGATGGAGACTGCCTCGTTCCGTAAATTTATTCTATCACCGTTTTGGTCTTTGAGACAAATAGTAACGTTGTTTATCCTCTTGACGTTCACCGGCAAGTAAATGATTGTATTAGGAGCCTCAACTATTTTATACCCTGGCCCAACGTTCGGGTAGAACTCATGAATCACGTGACCCTCCTCGCCATTATTGTATGACCCACGAACTATGTTGCACTCCACACGGATAACATCAACTTTCATAATACTAACCGGTCTATCGGAAATATGCTTTGTAGCCGGATCCAAGACTCTCTTATTGAAGCCCAATAGCGAAGCTATCGTACCCTCCTTATCAAAGTCAATTTTTTCTTTACACTCAATTTCAGCTTTCAACGTATTATTATTAGCTTTTAGGCTTAGTCCCAACCCCTCGCCCATTTTGGTTTGTAAATATTTTTCTATATCCTCAATTTCGTATGCTCCTTCCTCTATAGTAATACATTTATTATCGCCATAGTAAAATTTATCATTTATGCCTTTTTCGATATTTGGAATTGAATGATAAGTCATCAAGTCTACCAGGCCAATCTCCCATTCACCATTACTAACATCCAAAGGTGGGAAGTAATCTTTTGTGATAAACGACCCGTTACCGCTTAAGCAAAACATTGCCGCAGAGAAACTCTAAGAACAAGTGTCCGCACACGACTGAATTGAAATTCTGTCTTCTTTGGTAATTATAGTAAATATTGAAGGGTTCAAAATACCGTAATAGCTCTAACGGTGGTGCGAGGTTTCCAAAACTATCAAAGTAATATACCTTATCATTAAGTTTTTTGTAGCATACCCAGTGAGTACCCTCACCAGTATGTGAATCCAAATTTACAATAGCCGATTCGTATTTTTTCGGTACACGAGGTAACGTATCTCTCATATAAACGCCTCTAAAGTTTGGTACCCTTAGCTTTTTAGCGTAATAAAGTAAATCGTAGTTCGTTAGAGGCTTTATCGGGATCGACGTTTTTTTTAATCACCCTTGTCTTTTTCTTACCGCTTCCTCGTTTCGGATACGGTCTAAGGTATAACCCTTTACCTTTGGGTGGTGATTTTCGCTTAGTGGCACGTTTTTTCTTTTTACCACCGCCAAACTTAGTTTTAGCTTTCATGGCTGTTGTCACTGCCCAGGCAGCTGCTTTTTCCCCAATGGAAGCGTCAGATGCTTTAAATCTGCGCCAGGCGCGTTCAGCCAACTCTTTGTCTGCCTGTTTTCTATGAGCGTTATCGCTATACTTTGAATAGGCAATGTCGTGAATCTTGCACGCCTCGTCAAGACCGTTTATCCCCTTATCACCTCGCGCTAGCCTCTTTTGTAATCTGGTTCCAGGACCACAGTAATTATACCCCGGAAGGTGTGCCTCAAAAGGTAGTAAATCAATAGCTTTGTTCACCACGGAGGAGATGATACCACCACCTCGCACGACAGCTTGACCGCGTCTGACTGATCTTGCTTTGCGTCTAGCCATTTTATTACTGATGACATACCAATGTCGTATCTAGCTAAATAACTTTTGCCCAGAGTGCAGAGCGCAGAGCGTAGAGCGCAGAGCGCAGAGCGTAGAGCGCAGAGCGCAGAGCGTAGAGCGCAGAGCGTAGAGCGCAGAGCGCAGGTCGCAGAGCATAGTGCACTTAATTCCAAGTTTTCCTAGTTTTACAATATTTTTTTAATAGACATGTACAAAATCTGTCGACATAGCAATTTGCACAATGATTGGCAAATTCAAAAGCTGACAATTTAACACATTTGTCCGGGCAGCATGTAAAGAAATGATCCGTTTTATAGATTTTAATTCTAACTTTTTTTATTTTATTTGAGACCTTGTATGATTTACATTTACATTGGCAATAGCTAAAGCTCTCACATTTACTACAAGCCAACCCGTCGACTTGGTCTTCTGGAACAATAAAACACTTTTTATCGCAACAGTAGTGCCCCATCTTCAATGTTCACCGTATGACTTCACATAACAACTGATGTTAGCAGTTTACTGTCCTTTTATTTATGACGAGCCACCACCACCTAGCCTCCGTGCACGCTCTTCCGCAGTTTCGAGAATCCCTGGTTGGTTTACTCATCTCGTCATTGAACAAATCATCCCATGAGGTCAACTCTTGCACAACTTCAGTTTTCCAGTCTTTTTCATCGTGTAAACCCGCCCTGGCTCCATCTTTTGATTTTAAATGTTTGTATATCGAGTATGCCAATTCGGCAAGGGCTTCTTTTAGGTATTCTTTATTTACAGCGTCAGTCAGTCCTTGAGGCTTTTTAAGCTTTCTAATCCGATTATTCCCAGCATTCCAATGAGGTTCCTCTGTTTTTGGCACTTTACCTTTGCCGGGATCAACCAGTATGATAGTATTTTCTTGCAAGTATTTTAATGTCACCGCATCAAGAATATGTGTTGGATCTACAACCTGAGAAATCTTTTTATTTTTAAAGTTCCAAGTTTGCGTACCCGGAATGGGAGTAAGATTGTCTAAATAGTGTTTGTTTACAGCATCGCCCGGCTTTGATGGTGGAGCCACATTTTGTATTACAGTGTTATGCACATCGTAAGCACCGTTTATATTTTTAAAAATAGTATTATTTTTGAAATAAAAAAGATTTACAGCATCATTATTTTCCACAGGAGTAGCGACGTTTTTTATTATAGAATCATTCGCATTATAAACTCCCTCACTAGTTTTGTTAACTGTATTTGTTTGGACATACAATCTATTAACAGCATCTCCGTCATTAATTGGTGATGCGATATCCTGTAAACGATACTGATGAAATGAATATGAATCCTTTAGTTTAATAGGAATTTGTGTTTCTATATACTGTTTTATCACAGCATCGTCCTTTTCAATAGGGCTCCCCATATTACATATCCGTGTACTTTGTGCGTCAAACACATTATTTTGTAAACTGATACAGTTACGAAACGCCTGACAGTGGGTTTCATAGTTGACGGCATCTCGATTTTCTACGGCATCTCCTACATTTACTAAACGTTTCTCTTGTATATCATAATCTCCTTTGGGGGTAAGGTTGAACCCCTCACCCTTGGGTCCCCTCTGATCCCCCTTATCCTTTTTATCCGAATACCGTCCGAACTTGTCTACACTCATCGTAAAAGTGATTTAAATCTACTATTACCTGCCCCTTTTATAAACCCCGCTTCCCTCAGCTCCTCTATGATGTTGAGTATCTCGTTACTGTGGGAAGTGTTACCCATTGCTGTTGACATTGCTAAAAGCTTGAGTCTACTTACCAATTCATTTGGGTTATCCCAATATATAATGTCGCGTGACTTGTTGGATTTCCACACGAGCCCCTTGCCTGATTTACTTGGTGGAAACAAGTCTTTGATAACATGTCTATATTTTAAACTATTATCCCTTCTAATCTGGTTGTAAAAGCTGTAGCCTTTCTTGTGAGCATTAGTAGCAACAAGTATATCCTTGTACACTTTCAAATCATGCTGCGAGTATTTTTCTTCACTGGGAAGTCTTTTAAATATCAGTTCGTAAAGCCCTTCAGTTGGTTGATATCTTGTATTATTTATAAGGATAGCTCCATCAGCATTAAAATCTAAATCCTTATCACCAATCATCAATTTATTTCCCTCTTCGTTGTATCTCGGTCCAAAATCGTGATCAATTAATTTTGTCTTACCACCAGTATCCTCCATAAGTAATTTCATATACCTAAGGGTCAAGGGATTTTTAAACTGTTGTTCAAGATATTGGGAAGCTGTTTCAAGTCCTGAAGGAGTTGACACTACTTCCTTTACCCGGCTAGAGCTGGCCTTGGGGGTAGAAACACTCGGTGGATCAAATAGCCGTGGTAAATCCACATCGGTTGATTCATCTTCATCGGTTGTATCATAATCCATCTGTTCTACAGTAGGTTCCTCTTCCGCTTGTTTAAAAGATTCAAGTTAAGATTTTATAATAGGTTGAGCCGTTAACGCAGCTCTCGAATGATGGGTTTGTATTGTTTTTCCAGAACTTTTTCCGTTTCCACTATACCATCTTTAAACATTCGGTATTTACGTCGAATGGCTTCTTTAAGCGCAGCCACACGCAACTTGAGTTGTTTATCAGTCGGCTTCATGATTGATACTAGTGGAATCTTTCAAGACTCCCATATTTAAGGCATCTCTACCTGCCTGAAGAACATTGCACGTTTCTTGTTTTTTCGTACGTATCTGATAACATCTAAAAGGGAAACTCCCTCACTAAAGTCCAATCCTCTGTAGTAACTTTGTTCTCGTGCATCAAATCGTGGTATTACATAAGGTAGAGTGAAACTCTTAAATACAAAAGTACGTTTCCATCCACCTCTCCATTGTGGTATCTCGGCAACAGTGTATTTATCATTTTCCACAGTATCTTCCATATATTACTTCAATATGTTCAAAGGCCGTTGTTCCTTGATATGTTGTAATAGGAAATAATTCAAAAGCCAAAACTCACTGGGATTAGCACCCGTAAATGCTCGCCATTGGTCAAATAACTTTTGGTTAGTCACTGAGTATTTTCCGTTGGTTAAGGATATTCCAAATTTTTCACAGTGTATAGGTAGTGTAGGCAATGCTTCTTTTAGAAAATCTACTGTATATAACCCTTGACAGAGATTGTTAACACCGATATATGGTTTATTTCTATAACACTTTGGAACCCCGTCAGGTAAAGGACCGTATGCAGTATTATAACTAATGTCGATATAACACTTTAGAGATAGTGCTGCCTTGTATATCTTTAAAGGTGATAGTATAGGAATGGTTCTCTCTGTAAGTAAAATGCATCTGCTAGCATAAGGAATCTTACAACCGTATTCTAACATTCTATTGCATATTTGTGTAAAGTTTACACTACCGTGGAGGTTACGTAACGGCAGGGGTTGGCCAAAGATATCGGGAAATGGTCTGAACCTAGATATTAAATTTTGAGGATCCCTCACGGTGCAGTTGTTCATATCTTCGTGGTAAATTACAAGTTCCAGAGGTACGTTTTTCTTTTCACAGTGGAATATAAAGTTAAGCCAGGTGTCGCGGTTGTATGTTTGCTCACTAGCGGAAATCATCAGCAAAACTACTGGGGGTAGCATAGCTGAATGTTTTGGTGTTTTGTGTCTCCAGCAATGTTTGTTAAACGTATATCCATGTGGTGGTTTACGACTACAATAATTTCCACAAAACCTCTTTTTGTCCCTAAAATAATATGTACAGAGATTCGACTTGACATTATGTAGCCTTTTGTCAAAACCTCGAAGATCGTTGTACGAGTAGATGCGTACCATTACAGCTCTGTGATGAAACTGTCAAATTTTATCCTATACCTTCCCTTATTAAGGTCACGTGTCTTATCAATCACCAAAAACCCGTGTGTATCCTTCCAAGCTTGAGCACATAGCTCTTTAAACTTTTCAAAAGACATGTCGGTTGTTACATGATCATTATATATATGTTTGAGGTTCATATCATCTTGTTTGAACAAAATAATAAAGTTACAATTGTCCCTGATGAGCTGTTTGGGGATAGCACTATATGTTTGTCCCAAATAAAATGTATCAATATTCTTATGTCTCCCCATTGTAAAATAATTACGAATATTATTGTGCTTCTCACAAGATATATCATCAAAAATCATAATTGAATTTGTTTTAGCATTATTAGGGTGTACTACTTGACTATTATCATCAAACGCAAAGTAACCAATTTCTTTGGGCAGAGCTTTTTGTAAAAATTTATATTTTGGTTGGTATAACGATTTCGAAAATACATAGATATTTTCAAATCTCAGACCATTTGGATCATATAAAAGATTAAATAAAACATTGGTTTTCCCCGAGTTGCTGGGACCGGATATGACACACCGGATGGTGTCTGGTAGGAGGGAACCATGCTTGGTGGGAAGCACGCTCATACCGGAACCCATATATTCATCAAAGTTTTTTATAGTCAGCGGGGGGCTCTGTGCTGTCACGTGCATCGTTGCGCGTCGAATGTTTTATGCCGCCCATGTGTATGCTAATATACTGTCCACATGTGCGCCAACTCCGTGGGGAACATCCGCTCCACGCCTCGTCGCACTCAGATAACAATGTCGGCCTTGTCAAGCCATGAGTCATGTTTCCTGTCGATCCCAAGCCATCTGACCTTAACTCTATCTCCTCTCTTTTGAAGTATTTTTTCTACTAGATATACATCTCCAGTTTTCGATTTACTCAGCTCCTCTTCGTAAAATCCGCCTTTAAGTATTTCGCCGTTATGGTCTTTTAAAATATATGTAACCGGTTTTGTAGGTTTAATCGCGTCAATTTTAAACACTTCGTTGGTCCAATTTGGTAAATAACCTTTTGCAAAAACCTGTTTATATTTACTAATCCGCACACTATCACCCAGATTAAATTTTTTATGACTTTTTGCCTTATATTTGTTTTTCGGGGCCTTAACCTTATTTATACGTTTAAAAATCGCTCTAACATGCTTCTGTCTCACATCTTTTGGTTTCATACCTATCGTTCTGTGTTTTGTGTTGTTGTAAGATTTGATAATATCAGGTAAGAGACTAACCCACTCATATTTACCTTTGATTGTAAATAATTTATACATTTTTGTCTTTAACGTTCTGTTAAATCTTTCCACAATGCTGGCTTTAATGTCTGAATACGTATGATAGTGATTAATATTATATTTCTTCATTAGGGTGCTTACGTGTTTATTAAACTATTTAGTTCCTTGATCAGTATGAAAGTTTTTCATCTTACATTTTTCTAAAATAGGCTCCAACGCCTTTGCAACTTCAGGACCCGACTTGTTTTTAATGGGTATTGCAAAAGCAAATTTTGTAAAACAGTTTATCATAGTAAGTATATACTTGTAACCTTTGTTTATTTTTGAATAGGGTTGCATCTCCACAAGATCCGCCTGGTACAAATCATTTATCCCCTTAAGTGTAACCCTACGCCTAGGATATTTTTACGGGCAGGTTTGTGCAGTTCACCAGCTATTGCACTCCTAACATCCATGTTGACACTGTTATTTTTCAATCAGTCTGTTTATTTTTAAACCCCCAGAATCCACTGCCCCAGCACCGCAGCGGATAGCGTGGCGGCCTCCAAAAACAAACTAGTTACCACCTCCGCACCCCCTGGCAATCACAGAGGCTGTCAGTATGTTTTAAATACCAACACCCTTAAAATGATTACCCATACAGCCCCAACCTCGCTGCATGCCGTGGTAAGCGATACCTTACCTCCCTTCTGACTTTAGGGGCCGCCAGCAACCATCGTGGCCAACGACCGTTTTTTTTTATTGCCTAAAGTCAGGATTACCCTTACATTAAAAACTTCAACAACTGATATAAGGTTTATTGATAAAGGCAAACTGCACAAATTGAGCACCTTTCTTCAAGAGGTTTGTACATTGGCCACCATCCAATGGAACCGTACGTACGGACCCCACCATTTATGACTACAAATTCAAATAGGTTATCAGAAACCGCGGCGTTTCCACAATCCTTACAAAATTTAAGTCCATTGCCAAAACGGTAAATATGAAATTTTAAAATCCCCCAATTTTCACAATATTAGTCTTTAACATACTTTACAATAGATTTAGGAAGCTCAAATTCATGTATATTCTCATAAAGAAAATCATCCTCTATTATAGTTCTAAGACAGAGTTCAAACAAGGTGCTCATTGTGCAAAGCCAAATATGACAATGGTGAGCGCATGGAGTTGATGTTTCCCCCTCCACTCAGAAAAATAAAAGACCGCGGCCCCTCCACCGCCGCGGCCCGTGAAGGCCTTCCAGAAAATTATGCTAGTCGCCTCCTCCGTTTTAATTTTTCATATATTAATTTTTGTCTCTACCCATTATGTACAAGCCATTTACTAGGTGAAGCCGTTCAATTGGTTGTAAAGTGATGGATAGGGAATTTTAATATTTACATTTTATAAATGAAAACCTTCCAGATAAGCATAATAATCACCCCCTCCATCTTTATTTTTATATATTAATTTTTCTGTCCATCATATACAAGCCATTTACTTGGTGAAGCCGTTCAATTGGCAAAAATGAGATGAACAAAAAATTTAATGTTTTAAATGTTTACATTAACTTAAAAAGTTGGGTGGCCACGTCAAGGACCGTTCGAAGGAGTAGCTAGGGACTTCCTCAGTTCCCAACTCCTCAGTCTACTAGGTCCTACATTCAAACCAAGCTGTTCGAAAGAGTAGCTCGAACCCTCATCGGGTCGGAGCGCCTCAATTTACTAAGCTTTTAGTTAATCACTGTCATCGCTATCAAGGTACACGACAGGTCTTGAATGCCGTGGTCCAATGATAGTACGCATCAGTAAATACCACTGTCTAAGTTCTTTTCTTCTAAAAAATCTACAAATCAAATCATTTATTATGCTATCAGGAAGGTTTAACGATTTTAAATCCTCAACAGTTTTTACAGAATCTACAATGACAAAGGCAGCATCATTGTACAAAGGCAACACCGGCAGCGGTATCAACGCCATCGTTGTGCCTGCAGATGTGAAGAACTCGTTTGTGGCTAAACAGAGGTGTGGAGGGGGAAGTACTTCTCCGACAGGCGTACCAGTTTGCTTCAAACACTTGAGCAATGTGCGTGGTATCTTGTTTTGGTTGGGTGTTCAGATTAGAAAGGAAACAGCCACATCGCGGAGAGGTTATTTTATAACCCCCACACCCAATATTTATGAAAAACTTTCCCCGCGACCCTAGAACCTCCACCACTACCACCACGGAACACGGATTATGCAGAAGTTCAACTTTTTTACCAGAATCAGGTACGTATAATAATACAATAAATCTATGAATATTGCATAAAATAGTTTATAACTTAAACCAAAACTACGAGATTAACACAACCTAGGTTGTTTCAAAAGTGGGATAACACATTTGAGGCCGCCGGGTGGTGGGAGGCAGCGATATACGCCTCCCCACCAACACCCTCCCCGCCAAGATGTCTCCTGCCACGCTCCTCCAGTCTTGCTCCAGCTACGGTTAACAGCAGGATGTTTCTCACCTGGTTCGCGTTTTGCCAGTGGTTATACGGGCCATATACAGAGTGCAACTACGATTTGTTCGAGTACAGAGAGCTGGAACGCGCAATAGCAAGGATGAGGAAGAGACTGGACGAGCTGGAGGAGAGGATTGACTGGTGGGATTAGGTAAGTTTTTGTAGTTTGTAGCCATAAGGTAGTGTGTCATAGTCACCATGATGTTTGCGTTTAGGTCCCGTGATTTTAAAGACTTTTGTTTCGTTCACTGTCACGATGTCTTTGTCTTTTGTCCTTCTAATTCGGGATTCATTTATTTCCAATGCTTTTGTTTCGGTGGAGAGGATCATTTCTTTCAATTTTTGAAAATTAACAATAGAAGAAGTTTTCATGTTTAGGGTGAGACCCTTTACCTTACATACAGTAAGCAAGGCTTGTTTATTAGTCGACCAAACGAGGTATGCATAGGTCTTCGGCCCTCCAGACACAAATTCAACGATAAATGAGCCAGGTCCATACTCGGTTAACTCATCAGTCATCTGTCCAAGGTAATCCCCTGTCGGAACTCTGTACAATCCGCCCCTTAAATAATAAATTACCGAGTCCGTGTCATAATACAATACCTGGCCTCCTAGGGCTTCCAAATGTTCATACAACTTAAGCCTAGCCTGGGCTGTGGTATAAGCCGCAATTACAACGTTGACATTTCTCAAAGGATCACCCACCTCTTCAATATACTCCCAGCTAACAACAATCACCTCTTCATTTATTATTTGAATTCTGTTAACCTGAATGTCTGGACTGGTTAGCATTCTAAATAGCTCTTTTGATTCTCTCACTATCGAAGCTTTAGTCTGATTTTCCCTTTGACCAAACTTACCCCAAAAAGAGTTTAGCATCAATTTTGCCAGTGATCTAAGTCCTCCATTTTTCACAATCTTGTCCTTCTCCAATCTAACCCCCTCATGTTCAAAATAATCCGCTATATACTTGTCTTTGTCTTCCTCGGTCACACACCAGCTAGGATACCCTGACGCCTCTTGTTTCATTTTAAGAAATTTATTAATAAAATCTGTGAACAATCCTCCTTTTTCATAGGTGGCTACCTCATACTCCCACATTTCATACATATCTAATATGATATAGCCTACTTGTACAGCTTTACGGATCTCGTCCATCGTCCACGTTCCCACAAGAGCTCTCTGTTCACATTCATGATCACACTCCTCCTGGTTTAAGGTTTCTCCACATGTTCTGCATAAGACAAACATAAGCTTGTCATTCATTTTAGCCGGGAGTACAGGGTGATAAAGGTCCCTAGGTGGCAAAATTTTACATTTTAGCAGACCCTCAACACCAAGGCCCCGTGCTCTGCACTCCCTGTCGCCTACGTGAATTGTTGGATGGCCTACGGGATATTTCCCATACTTACACACATAAGGATAGAGTGAACACACATCCACATACTGGATAGTTTCATCCTCCTCACATTTGTGATAGGTTTTAGCGTTCCCCGTCCTACCTCCAAAAAAAGCTTGCCTTGGGTCAAGGGGCAGACTGTTTAAAATTGGTAAATTATCCAAATGTGTAAGCTTTTGGTCTTTTTTGATTTTCCTAAATTCACATTCCCACATTTCTACAACCTCATATCCATGTAACTTTGCTATCCTAGATTTCGTTCTTTCATACCTTAGGTGAAGGCTATCAGATGGGTCCTCTTTCAAAGGAGCCTCTCGGCTATAAGGAATACATTTAGGGCACCCATGCCAATAACATCCATGGAACTCATACACAGTTTTACCATCAAATCCATCCACTTTCATGCCTTTAACTTTTACTTCTTGGCCACGACCGGCATGTGCTATTCTAACCCCACGTTTTTCTTCCTCCCAAGACAGCCATTTTAAAGCAATAGCAGACTGATTGTCTGTAAAACGGTAACCATTTTTAGGGATAAGACCAATCGTCTTATCCCTAGGTTTAAGAAAGTTTCGACGAAAAGCTAGATTGCAAGCACTAGCAATGGTTACGGCTTCAAGAAACGGATCGACATTGCATTCTTAGAGGAATATTGATCTAAATTTAAGACAGGCTTCCGCTAAAATTTCAACATCAGATAAACAATACTCTAGAATCTCTTTTTGGAAATCAAATACATAATTTTCAGCAACTCTTTCTTCATACCATTTCTCAAAATCCTTGTAGCTTTTCTCAAACATTGCCTCCGGACAGTAAAACTCCTTCGCGGGCATAGGGCCTACATAGTTTTGATTCACAACCGTGTTAAAGAGATGGGGGAAATACCCTTTTTTCCTCTCTGGCGGTAGGTCAAACGCTTTAGGGAGTGCAGCGAGGGCCATTGGGAAATAGCTGAGCGAATCTACAAACCTGACGTTATCCATTTCCATAAGAATTATTTTCGAGCCTCTCATAATCAGAGCAGGCGTGAATTTTGTCTTCTCCAGAATATACTTTAGTAAGAATTGAAAATCAAATCCTTGACCATTATGGGCAATCACACAAACATCCTTAAACTGTTTCCGGGTTTCTGAAACGTAACTCATAAACTGTTCAATAGGACTCTCCTTAAACACTTTAGTTCTATTCCTACATGCCATGCAAAACCCCGAGCCTATACACTGGTAGCAAAACTGTTGTGATACACACAAGTTAACTTTATGAACCTTGGCTTCACAGTCCGGTGAAAGTGACTCATCTTGACGGGTTTCAAAATCAAAGAAGATGAAAAGATAGTCTTTGTTTTTAAACTTCCTTTCATCTCGTATCATAAAGCATTTATGGTTGGGTTCCTGAAAAGAATCACACGGCTTACAATATACTTCCCCACATTTATGTGGCGTGTTTCTCCTTTTAATCCACACTACCTTACCACAATCGAGGCATTTCTGTACAGTTTTACACAGGGTAACCTTGTGCGCAGCAAAACACTGTTGGTTTCTAAGAGTTAAATTACATTCGCGACACACTACTCCTCCATTACTCTCTAGACAAGGCGGAGAAATAGTCAAACACGCTGGACAACTATTTGAACATCTATGTTCACCTTTATGTTCATACGGGATATGACACGCCTCACAAAAGTATTTACAAGCAAACGCAGCTGTGAGACTAGTGATTACGTTGTAGTGGCCACTATGAAAAAGCAAGTTAATTTTGAACTTTGCATTTTCAACACACCCCTCATAATAAACATCCCTACCTTTACGATCATAATTATATACTGTAATTTTAAAATCTGTTAGTAGGTCCTGGAATTTTTCAAGTTGTGTAATACCAAATCCACCCTCAGGTATTTCAACTCTCGCCCTTCTAATAAGCTCTTGGGCTCTCACTGTCTGCCTCCTTTTTCTATCTTGTCGAATAGCCTTATATTCTGGATCATTTTTCACATACGCCATGGCTACTACCAATGCTCTGGGTAAACACAAATTATCCTCGTTTTTAATTACCACAATCCCATGTCTTCCCTTACATTCTTCCTCAAAAGTATTAAACAAACCCGGTCGTCTCCTACCACCACCACTGCCTACGGGGAGGTTGATCCGCGTACACTCAACTTGAAACGTATCGGTTGATTTGATAGATTCTGAATTGCTTTGAACAATCCCCCCAAAAATTGTCCACAAAATATTTTCATCAATTTCCCCCACAGGCCGAAAAGCTACATATCCAGGCACTTTACTTTTTAGGTTTAGGCTTTGTAATGTAAACCCTAGCTGGTCATCCTCAAATGCCTGCTCTTTCATATCGTTTACTACTTTAGCAAACCCCTTACGCAACCAATCTATCTCATTAATTTCAGGTGGGGGGTTTGAAAATTTAAAAACAGTTTTACTCCCATATAATCTAAATTTCTTTACATATGTCTGATCAGTACTGATTATACTGACCGGCTCGGGGGTACTGTTTACAACAGACTGTTCATTGCCAACTACATTCTGCTCGCCTCAAACTATTATTCACATTAGTTTCCATAATGTCTTGTTTTATTCAATGAACTACAAATATTGCTATACCAAATATACCTAAAATAGGAATGTTTTCTGTTTCAGACAATACTGGAAATCTCAAAGAAAAAGAAGAAATGTAAATAGAAATACTAATGGAAAAGCTTAGAAGATTTTAGAATAGCCTTGTAAATAACTAATAAACACACTTTTTGAGATACAAAGAAGTTTCACTTACCTCTGATGCAGCTGGAACTCAACTGACTAATTATTTAGGTTCACACCTTATATAAAAATCGGTAAGCCGGAAAACCCCAATAAACATGTATAAACTTGTCGGTGAGTCATCGTGCAGGTGTTCAGTGCAGATGCAGGCTTGGTAATTTATAACCCCATAATTATCTGATATAAATTTCCGGGAAGTCAGTGTCATGCCAATTAACTTGAAACCAGTTAACAACTTCCGGTGGTGGTCACGCCACCAAACAAGAAAAACGGATGTGATATAAATTTCCAGGAAACACATTATCTTGCAGCTAAATGATGGCTTCCGAAGGGTCAACCTCACCAAACAGACACAACTATCAGGAAGGTGACGTCACTACTCTCTAACTGAATGGGGGCGGGGCCTAGCCGCCATCGCTGTACTCTGATTGGTCGGTGGGCGTGGCCTGGGAGGGGGTGGGATGAAATGCTGCTCTCTGATTGGTCGGTGGGCGGGGCCTAGGGGGAGGGGTGGAGATGAAATGCTGCGTTCTGATTGGTGGGCTATACTGAGGGGACTTCTACTGCAGTGTTTAAATTTTGTAACCAAAACATAAAAAAAAACAGACAGGAGCTAAAAAATCTATTTTTTGTTTTTTTCATTGCCGATTTTAAATGTTATATTAAAAAGCCGTCACAGCTTAATTAAGGGACTGCAATTTCTTTAAAGATTATTTTTCCATAGATCTATATGAGTTTAACAACAGACAAAATAGAGCATTTACAAATGGGCGACCTAATAGTACAGGATTGATAAGAGTACTAGGGGTGCGAATGGTCTGTTCAAACGGTATTGTTAAAAAATTATATACCTCACATTAAAAAATAAAATTTTCTAAAAACCTTCGTTATAAAAGAAATAGTATTATGCTATGGTTCATGCTATTTTAATATTACAATTAGCGGCTTTTGCTTCCATAAACCACTAGTTTTTTATAAAAAGATTAAACATTTATTTCCCTATTTATAAGCATGTGATAAAATTTGGTTTACAGGTTTATCTGGTCAAAAAACTAATAATATTACTAATTAGGAAATTTGCTAAATATGCAAGTCTACAGCAATAGGGTATTTTTATTATTTTTTCTTACCAAGGCGAACTTCCGGCTGTGCTAAGGGCGGAACAGGAGAACCTCTCTCAGCTGGACGTTGATCAAGTCTGTCAGCTGCTACCTCAACTGGTGGTGCAGGAGGTAGCACCCTAGGGGCGACCGCTACATTTCGTCTCGCTCGGAAATTAGCACAAGATCTTAGGATGTGCCTAGATCTGTGTTCCTTACGAGTGAATACTAATTTACAATGATTACAACGGTAGCGACGCCCCTCATGCTCAACAGCGACGTGACGTTGTAAATGGTCACCTCTGAAAATATGAATTCTATTTTTAGACCTCTGAGCTGCGAGAATATATGTAATACTAAATTACTTACAAATTTCATAAAAAAAATCAAACGAAACTGAGAAAACTGCTATTTAATTAAAATGCGTCAAATGTTCAAGTACTTATGTTGGACAAACTGTACAATAATTTAACATTGGATTCAAAAAACATATTCCTAGCCCAAGAACGAACAAACAAAAATCTACATTTGGCCAACATTTAATTGATTATAATCACTCGATTGCCAGTATTAAGGACAGCCTCGAAATTTTCCACATATGCAGTAAAAAGAATAAGATGGATATGCTAGAAAAATGGTTTAAAGACAACAATCCTGATGAAAGTATTATTAACGAAAACTTAAAGATGATGAACTGACATCGAAACATGTCCTGACCATTTTTATAAATTAACATTGAGCTGTTTTTCACGGAATCTGTAAGTAATTTAATCTTATCTAAAATAGACCCTATCACACTGCATACATTGAAACATAGTTGTTAACTGTACTATGGTATTTATAAATTAAAATGCGGCAAATGTCCGAGTACTTATGTTGAACAAACCGGACGAGGATTTAACATTACATTGAAAGAACATTTTCCTAACCCAAGAACAAACAAACAAAAATCTACATTTGGTCAACATTTAATTGATTATAATCACTCAATTAGCGGTATTAAAGACAGCCTCCAAATTTTTTACATATGCAGTAAAAGGAAAAAGATGGATACGCTAGAAAAATTTAAAGACAAAAAAATGTTTTAAAGACAACAATCCTAATGAAAGTATTATTAACGAAAACTTAAAGATGATGTACTGACATCGAAACATGTCCTGACCATTTTTATAAATTAACATTCAGCTGTTTTTAATGGAATCTGTAAGTAATTTAGTCTTATCTAAAATAGACCCTATCACACTGCAGACACTGGAACATAGTTGTTAACTGTACTATGGTATTTATAAATTAAAATGCGCCAAATGTCCAAATACTTATGTTGGACAAACCAGACAAAGAAGATAGAAAACAAAAGTATCGGGAACTGGCTAAAGTAAGAGAGTAAAGAGAAAGTCAAGTTAGGAACCTAACCAACACTATAAAAATCAAAGATATAGATACAATTTTAAAGGAATTACTTACCCTGTATCACTGAAAGATATATCAAAATTTGAGAAAAAAACCCCCGGCACCTCCATTAATATTTTTGAATTAGATAGTTCAAACAAAGTATATCCTTTACGTATTGCAAAAGAAGAGCTAGCAGATCATACAGATTTACTACTACTAACACAAGGAGATGTGTCTCACTATGTGTACATAAAAAAAAAAATTCGACTCTCTTGTTAACAAGCAACTTTCAAAAAATCGAAAAAAAAATTTATTTGCAAGAGATGTTTTAATTTCCAAAGAGAAGGAATAGAAGGAAGAGAATGGTTACAAGACCACAAAAGATTATGTAACAATAATTATGAAGCAAAAATTGTTTTACCTTCAGAAAGCAAAGCATTCGTTACATTTGAAAAGGTTCATCATTAATACCGCATGCCTATAGTTGTATATGCAGATTTTGAATCAACACTTATTCCTATAGAAAATGAAAATTGTGAAGCTAGATAAAGTGTTAAGTATGAAATGCACAGACCAAACAGTTTTTGTTTAATGGTTAAATCAACATTATCAGAAGAACATTTAAACAGATATGGATTAACTTCAGAACCTCTAGTATATCGTGGTGAAAAACATTGACCTCCTACTGTTTTAGAACATGAATGATTTAAAAAAAGAAAATTGACTTGGTTTTACAGCTAAAGGACTTAACAAATGTTACTATAACTATCTTAAACCAGCTTTTAAGTCGTCTTGGGGTTTCAATAATATTAATAACATTAAGCAGTTTAAAAACTTTTTTTATTACAATACTGTAGTAAAAGAAAATTCTTATTTCAATTTATAATGCTGCATATGCTACAAACACTACTTTTAAAAAATGCATGTTTTTTTGTTTTTCGTATGGATAACAACTTAATAGCTAAAAACAAATGAATTAGTAAAATAAAATAAATACAATTAATTATCATATTTATCTTCTTTTTACGACTATTCAAATCCTAAACTGACATTAAATTTAAACGGAAATATTTAGATTTTTATAAATCAGAATAAGGCAAATCAAGTATTTTTACACCAATTAGATTACATTTACATTGTTAAACAACCTTTAAATTGAAATTTCATGTCCTAACCATGTTTATAAATTTACAATAAGCTGTTTTTAATGGAATCTGTAAGTAGTTTAGTCTTACATAAAACACGTCGAAACATGTCCGGACCATTTTTTATAAATTAACATTGAGCTGTTTTTGACGGAATCTATAAATAATTTAGTCTTATCTAAAATAGACCCTATCACACTGCAAACACTTGAACATAGTTGTTAACTGTACTATGGTATTTATAAATTAAAATGCGTCAAATATCCGAGTACTTATGTTAGACAAACCGGACAAGGATTTAACATTAGATTGAAAGAACATATTCCTAACCCAAGAACAAACAATAATCTACATTTGGCCAACATTTAATTGATTATAATCACTCAATTAACGGTATTAAGGACAGCCTTAAAATTTTACACATATGCAATAAAAGAAAAAAAGATGTATACGCTAGAAAATTTTCAAATTTAAAGACAAAAAAATGTTTTAAAGACAACAATCCTGATAAAAGTATTATTAACGAAAACTTGAAAATGATGTACTGACATCCAAACATGTCCTGACCATGTTTATAAATTTACAATAAGCTGTTTTAACGGAATCTATAAGTAATTTAGTCTTACCTAAAATAGGTCCTATCACACTGCCGACACTGGAACATGGTTGTTAATTGTGCTACTACAAGCTCCTTTCAACCTTATAAAGGTAGATTGTTGTAAAACCACGTCTTCAATCACATGTACTAAATCATAGATACGCATAGGTACGTTTACAATTTCCAAGAACTCATCACAAGTCATGCAGAAAGTAGTAACTTCCTACTTTGCTGTAATATTTACGTTCTATGCACTCAGACATAACCTGCCTTCCTCTAAAGAAAAATAATGGACGTTGCATATAACGAGCGGTTATGATATACTACATATTAAAACTAGTCTTGTAAGTTCATTTTCATCTCTTGTCCAAAGTAAGAATCGAGAAGTGTATGACTATAGAGTCAGGGCTGTATTTTCTAAATATGTTGAAAAATGCTGAAGCCTATAGCGGTCAAATTTTACACGTAGCACTATTTCAATTTGCAATAAAATTACTTACTTGTCAATCATCTAGTCTCTCTATTTGTACAGTAACCAGCCCAGAAAAATGCACTTAATATTCCAAATTATATGAATCTAAATCGATCACATTTAAATCAATAATTGTTTTATTACATTTCTAAAAATATATATATATTTATTTCGTAATCATATGATTGTTTAAATAAACTATGAAAAAATAAAAACACTAATATTGGAAAAAAAATTACTTAACAACAAGTTAATTTTACAGCAAAAATATCATCAATATCACTTTTAGCATTCACTAGTTCATAGCTTATATCGACTCTAAATGATGATAAAGTCAATAAAAAGCGATAGCTAATGGCCAAAATGTCAATTTCACCGTGAAAGAGTGCAATAAAAACTGTCACAATTTTGGCGGATTCAATTCTAATGTTTGTACGTTTTATAAAAAATGTCAATTATTATTTTTTGCGAGTCATGTAATTAACAGTAGATATAACTGCCTGATGTTTAATTAATTTTTTTTAGTATCATTTAAATTTCTTTCCCTCTGTCTGTCATTCTCTTTGTAACACTCATGGGTCTTATTTTGTCGTCTTTTCATTGGATAACGATTTTACCTAAGGGTCTAAATTTTCTTCATGTCATAGACTAGTGTGGTGTGAAGGTTCATTACAACTTTAATTGACTTAGCGACCTTAGGGCTTTGCCTCATAGTATGTCAAAGTAGTCAAGTTGTGCTAAAATACCAATCTTTAATCTCTTTTCACACGACAAGGGCTTTAATAAATTATATGATATTGTTAAATGTTCCAATTAGAACAATTTTGGCTGCTCTAAAACATCATTTGTAAAAAAAGGCACTGCCTTATAGCAAAAAAATTTGAATGTTAATCTTATGGGAATATTTAATTCTACCTTTTTATCTATCCTCTTTAATCAGCTGGGTTAGACATTTTGTCATTTTCACGACAAATGGCAACACTTAAAATTTCAAATACAGACTTTTTCATATCTAACCCTTTAATTTTTCTCTGGTCTATATACAATGAATAAAGTCAACTAATTCTTGGTTCTTTATATATAAATATTAGAATAATTTATGGAAATTATTACAAAACAAATTTTAACCCTTAAATCTTAAAATGTTTCTTATTATCATTACAAACTTATTTTAGTTTCCAATTTAGCTTTCATTGCCGTTCTAACAAAAAAAAGGTGTATTTTTATCAAACACATTTATGTAGTTAAAACTAATCACGTTTATAAATTGCTCAATCTTTCACATAGTTCGGATATAGACAGGGCAATATTAATATGTAAGAACTTAATGAGTAGAGTTCTTATGAAAAAGTAAGAATGTCGTTAAAAAAACACTCGTAGTACCACTGTAATTTTCATTCAAAAATCATGCTGATTAATTAAATGGAATCAAATGCTTTGTAAACATATCTGCAGAAGTTTGTTATTGTTTTTTATTTTGGTAAAAAAATAAATATACTTATTTTAACATTTAAAAGGTAACAAAGAGCGCTTCCCGTGGCAATAAAAAAATTAATCCTACCATCAATGCTTAATTTTTCTCCGTTTTTCAACATAACTTTTTTAACATGGGGTGTCACTATTTATTTGGTTTTGTATGCATTAGCAACACATGAGGATTTATGGTAAAAGAGTAAAGTCTAAAGAAAAAGAAAAATTGAATTAAATAAACCTAATATCTATACTACGGTGCGGTGCCTATACGTTACTGACAGATTTAAAACATAACACATGCTAAGGTTTGAGGTTAGAATTTTCCATGTTTAGTTACACCAAATGGAGTTAACGACCGGAGGTAACTAGTCATCAACCCAAACAAGTCGAGTCATAACCACCGTTATAAAAAGGAGGTTGTTCATTGCTCCGCGACCATTAATTTACTGGCTTTCAAGTTGATTGAATCTTACCTGCTCGTTATTCATACAATATGGCTACTTCATTAGACGTGTTCAGTGTTTATCTTTTTACATATACTGACTCAGCTGCTCTAAACCGCAAAATTTATTTTCTTATTCTAAAGCCTGGTAGCTGGCTAAATTAGCCATACAATTTATCTTACATTGGCATATAACGTTCACAGGATGGTTATATGGGTTCAGTTAATTCTAACCTAAAAATTCACTTACATTATTGGTGTTGGGCATATGGCATTCTGTTTAGATTATCTTTTTATACTTTAATTTATAACCTAGTATTTTACTACAATTATATATTTTAACGCGTTGTGTTTTATTCTTCTTTCTTTTGAACTTAACACATTTATTTACTTTCTCTTGTTCTGGTTGCGCAATATTTCAACTAACTTTTAATTTTGTCCGACTGTCAGAGTTTAGTTAATACTGTTGAATTTCAGTTTTGAACTAACTCTTAATCTTTGTTCAACTGTTAGAGTTTTGTTAACACCGTCGAATTTCAGTTTTCAACTAACTTTTAATTTATGCACAATTTTAGTTCAACCCCAGTTACTTTATGCACAAATTCAGTTCAACCGACCTCCAACACTATCGCCATCTCCACCCCAACATTTCTCATTTCAACATCTCTGCCCCCGACACCTGCCCGAACATCTGCCCAAAGGGGCAGCTGCCCGGACATCTGTTAACTTACCGCTATAAAGCTAGATTGCTGATTGCGCCGCGACCATTAACTCACTTGGCTCCGTGTTGTTTGCATCTTTATAGCTACTATATTGTTTACTTTCAATTACTTCCAACCTTAGCACATGACGTTAAGTCAATTCTAACCTACAATATCACTTCATTAGTACATAGTGTTCTGTTTGAAATTATCTCTTTATACTCTATATAACATATTTTATTTCTCAGTCTTATTTCAACTTCAACATATAACACACCTCCTGTATAACTTTTGAACTAACTTTTAATTTTGTTCAACTATTGGAGTTGTACAGTCTTCAATCCAGTTCACAGCAGTGTAAAAGGAAGGCGAAGGAGTGGGGGTGGCGCATGCACAGCAACGCAAAAGAAGGTTTGAGGTTAGAATTATCCATGGCAGCTGCCATGTTTAGTTCAGTTTCACCACATAGAGTCGGCGACCGGTCATAAGGGTGGTATGGGGAGGGGGCGAGTTCGCCGCGGATAGTTTATCGCGCTGCGAACATTCATTACCTTGCATCCGCGCAGTGATCACCTCTCATTAGTTTTACGTTATGACTACTTCGTTATCTAGGCTTCGTTACTTCTAACATGCAATTTAGCATTCATCAGCATGTGGCTTTCTAGCCACTTCATTAAATGAGTTTAGTTGATTCTAACCTACAATATTACTACTGTGGTGTTCTGTTTCAATTTCCTTTACATCTTTTACACTTCATTTTATACCTCAGTCTTCTTTTAACTTCTGAATGTAACACATCAGTTATGATGGCTGCACAATGTTTAAAGTTAAAACTTTTACGAACACAACACATATTACAAAGTACTTCTAAACCTTCAATTTCAAAGTGTAGAACTAATTTAAATAGAGTTAGGAAGAAGTACAGTTTTAACCCGTTATACTCTTCTACAACTTCGCAGGTTAACGTTGACGATAGTGTTATTCACGACATTTTACGTTCTATGTTATGCTTCCACAACTTTGAACTTGTTACTCCTATCGACTGTGTTCAACAGGTTTTCCTATTTTACTCCCACCATTCCTTATATAAGTGCGCTCACCACAATTCCTACTTCATTCTCCTCTATGCTCTTCAGCTGAGCTAAGGTTTGAGGTTAGAATTATCCATGGCGGCTGCCATGTTTAGTTCAGTTTCACCACATAGAGTCGGCGTCCGGTTAATGGCCTAAGTAGTGGGGGAAGGGGTGGTGGGGGAAGGTTGCCATTTTAAAAGCCCTCTCCCTAGGCGGCGCTTCTCATTCAATCGCCAACTTTCAAACGATAAACACCTCTCCCTTGGCGCAAATGAATTATCCCGCCATCACCAACTAGTTCAACTTAGAACTATATCTGGTGGTAGTTGGGTAGGCATTTTTAAAACTTACTCTGGATGACCTTGACATATTTTTCCAGATCCCAGTTATAAGTTTGAATTTCAATTTTGAACTTACTCTTACTTTTGTTCAACTATTAGAGTTTTATTAACTCCGTCGAATTTCAATTTTGAATTAACTTTTAATCTATGCGCACTTTTAGTTCAACCCCAGTCACTTTATGCGCAAATTCACTTTGCCACACTTGGCAATCGACCGCCAACACTATCGCCATCTGCACCCCAACATCTGCCCGCCCTCTGCCCGAGCAGCTGTCCGGGCAGGGGACGCCACTTCCGGTCTAGAAGTGGCTTTTCCCCACTACTCTCCTAGCTCATTTTAAAAATTTCAAAATCACTAAGAGTTACTTAATTTGGGACCCATCTTAATCAATCTTAAAATTATAAATTTTAGAATCCCGCATGGCACAGAATTTCGTTGAGGTGATGTTAAATAAAATGAACTCAGAATCTCAGAAGCGACATAGTATATAATGTTTGATTATTAATTCAATATTTACAAAATAATAAAATATTCATAATCTCTTAAAATATTGTTCAGGCTATAAATTACATTATGTCTCTTGCATTCTAAGCATTTAGAATTTATACACATTAATATTTCTTACTATCCTTTTTGTTAGATTCAGCATTTTAATTTATACAATTCTGATAACTTAATTCATAAATTTTTGTTTAAACCCCACATTTATACATGTACATGATTAGAGGAATTGGAAGGGATTTATAGAGATTGTTTCATTCCCATGTCTTTCGCCCTGAAACATAAGACCCAGAACTACTGTAATACAATATTTTTACTTTCTCCCCCTATGCCATAGTATATGGAGAAAGTATTGTTTTCGTCAAAATTTTCGAATTTGAGTTGTTGGTGGATTTATCCATTTTGGTTCCCCCTGAGTCCAAAAAAGTAGTTTTCGGAGTGATCTGTGTGTGTGTGTGTGTGTGTGTGTGTGTGCGTGCGTGCGTGCGTGCGTGCGTGCGTGCGTGCGTGCGTGCGTGCGTGCGTGCTTGCTTGCGTGCGTGCGTGCGTGCGTGCGTGCGTGCGTGCGTGCGTGCGTGTGTGTGTGTGTGTGTGGACAGTGTCCTCTATATTTGTGGGGCCAAGTGTGTGAATTTCACGTGAGTGTGGGGCCTTCTGAAATTACGGGGCCATACACACGGCCCCATAATTTATTTTGAGCTAAAATTCTACTTTTTACGGTTGAAAAAGTCAATAATGGTTAGTTTAGTAGGTTAGGTTAAGTTAGGTTAGGTTAGGTTAGTTTAGGTTAGGTTAGGTTTTTTTACGGCCCCACAATTCCAAATGGCCAAACAGTACCTGTCAAATGCACACACATGGGCCCCCAAATAGATGTGTAATCCCAAGGCCCCACAAATATAAGTGAACAAGACTGTGTGTGTGTGTGTGTGTGTGTGTGTGTGTGTGTGTGTGTGTGTGTGTGTGTGTGTGTGTGTGTGTGTGTGTGTGTGTGTGTGTGTGTGTGTGTGTGTGTGTGTGTGTGTGTGTGTGTGTGTGTCAGGATGTATACAGAGCTAGAGAATGCCCCAATGGTCCGATTTTGGTGAATTTTTTATTTTTAAGGGTAGTTTACCCCCAAAACCCTCAAAAATCCTCAAAAATAAAAATTTCTCAACAACGGCTCTAACGATTTTAATTAAAATTTTGTGGTTTATTAAGCTTAAAATGGTGAATAAAATGACACCACCCGCATCTCCATGAAAATGCGCGTTCAAAAGTTATGGAGTAAAAAGTGTTTCAAAAATCAATTTTTTGAATTTTCAAAATAGCTGTTGCCTCGAAATAAATTTTACTTATCACCATTGAATCAAGCTAAAAAAACTAAATAATCCAGTATTTTGAATTATTGCTCTACGTCAAGTGGTTGCGGAGAAAATTCAATTTTTCGCTTAGCGGTAAACGCAGTACGTTGTTAAAAGTCACAGACGCGCATGGGGTCAAACGAGCGCTGCTCAGCTGGTAGCTATCCGATTGAGTCATCAAGACATTAATGTTTGGAGCTTTTAACACCTTTTTTATATTGTTGGGAGAAAGTATGTGTCAGTTAACTGATACCGTTTATTAATTTTATTTTTACCCTGTATGAGAAAACATGTGAAATAAACACCCAAGTTATTTTAACTAGAAAAATTACAATTTTATTACCCCATTATGTTTCATATTCTCTGAAAAAACAGTTAACAACCTACAGACATTACAATTTATTAAAATTGGACCTAAAACATGATTAGATTCAAATGTTACAAATTTATTAAGACTTTACAATACCTCCAGAGAAAAAGCTGTCAGCAAGAAGTGGTCCTCCCGGCTGGAATATCTTCAGGCTAATGAGGCTCTCCTCAACTCATTCTACAACTTTGGACCTATCCCCACTCCAAATTATGACTCATACGAGTTAATACTGGTTATACTATACATGATTTTGCTTGTTCCCTTTTAAAGTCGGCACGTGGCCTACTGATAATGGCCCTGATAATATCCTGAACTTACATGCTTAATTCGTTGGTTTAAGATTATGTAATATCCTTGCTTGTTTACCTGACAAAATTCAGTTTTAAAATCCAAATATATTATGTCTCTATTTTAATATAATAATTCTATAGTAAAAAAAAATATTTACTACTTAAAATTTCATTTCATGGTACACTGATTCTAATAACAGATTAGTTAAATATATACTATACATGATTTTGCTTGTTCCCTTTTAAAGTCGGCACGTGGCCTACTGATAATGGCCCTGATAATATCCTGAACTATAAACTGATAATATCCTGGTATATGTAACCAATAGACCATAATACATGACTGCTGTAATATAATTGTACAATTGTCAATCTACGGCAATAAATAATTTTAATTTGAATATAAAAATACCATATGAATTTAATCAATATTAATATCTTACTAGTTTTAAATCTTGATTATATTTATAAATTAAATCAATTAAGTTTTGTTCAAAAAATTAAAAAAAAATATTATTATATTATTAAAATGAACTAATTATACTGTATTTAAATTCAAAGTTTATGGTAATAAATATAATGGAAAATTTTTAAAATTATTTTACGTTAAGGGATTTAATACTGTGTGATTAATTTGATGGATCCTTGCTTTTAACAAACTTCATTTTTATGTATTTAATTTTAAAATAAAATCTACTGTTAAAGTTTTTTATTTAAATAGAAAATTAAATATACAGATCCAAAGATACAGACCTTCAGATGATTTGATTTGAATCAAATCCACAACCGAGCTTTGTGACTAGCGTATCCTTAAATGCACTTCCTTATATACGGTTTTGGGCGGGGTGTTAATCTTGGATAAGTATATAAATGCACTGGGGTGCAACGAAAGTGCTTGCAGACGTCCCGCGCGCATTCGCCTTGCACATGTGCATGTACTGTGAAAAGCATACCTCACCGACATCGAAGCTGCAAAACGTCACTACTGCTACATCCGTCCTAAAAACAACATCCGCAGAGCTTGGCTTCCGTCTATCAAGGAAGAAAACTCCAGTTCCTTGTTTGCTGCAGACACCACTTGTGCCTTTTCATCGTTATCGGCGAGAAACTACATCAACAACTACATCGTGCAAGCCTTCGTCCTCTTCGTCATCGTCCGGCTCGAGGTCGAGCCACTTGAATTCGTCATTTTCTACGTCTTCGTCATTATCAACAACAGTAGCTCCACGCTATGATTAATTAGGATATCGCTTTCATTCACCGCCGCCTAGGCCAAGATACCTGCCAGACATCATCTACACTCTACCATACCTATCACCGACATGGATTTACCACCTTTGACGCCCACAAGATATCACCCAGACATCGTCCACCCGCCACCTGCAACACCACGGATAAGTTCTCCGCCTTCTAGACCACGATACCATGCCG
The DNA here is from genome assembly GCA_030545055.2 of Neoaliturus tenellus. NCBI lineage: Eukaryota > Metazoa > Arthropoda > Insecta > Hemiptera > Cicadellidae > Neoaliturus > Neoaliturus tenellus. The sequence continues at coordinate 63,341 of JAQYXR010000652.1, forward strand.
AGTTATCAAGGTACAATACTAGCCTACCATCTGGAACATTAAACGATACACGTACAAACGAATTCAGAAAAAACCGTTAAAATAACGATAGACTTAAAAACAAAAAACTTAGATTCTCCTCCGTTTAAAAAAGTCTGTCAGGAAAACAAGCAAATTTAACATCTGATGTGCATTTCCCCGACCATTTACAAATTCAATTGAAGTGTTCAGCTTTTAATAAAAATTCTCAAACTTTTGAGATTAAATCACCAAAAAAGTGTATAGATATGGATTTGTTTTTACAAGAAAGTAAACCACTATTAATTTCAACTTTAAAAAATAAACAATATTCACAAAATTCATTACAAAGGACTTCATTTAAATGTATAATAAACGTCCGTTTTTGTATTTACGGTACGACGGTATAGGAACCTCGAAATTGTTCGATTGTTACAATGCGACGATAATTCACTCGTGATGATGAGGGCGGTGATGGTCCGAGCTCGGGCTCTTTCAGTTAAAATGCAGTCTTTCTTTATATTTATCTACAAATATTTTGCTGAATTTAAATTTCTGCTTTGAGGTGTTTCAAAAACTAAATATATATCTAACAGTTCTACTATTGATTATCACATTAAGTAACGTTGCCATTCTATTTCATTAAAAAACTTGCAAATCTAAATAAATCCAACAAAGGTCCATATAAATTTGTTAACATAATAAACAATCATCTTTATGCTTGAGGTACAAAAGACCAATAGTAAAGACACGATAGTTCAAAATCAGTTTCTGTCAATTAAAACTTTTGTATCAATAGAAAAAGTTTTTATTTTTAAATTTTATTTCCTATAACGAAATTGTTAAACATCTGTCTATTCCCCAAAGGCGGATCAAAAGGAAAACCTAGTATATTGCATAATATACAAGCTTCTATTAACACAATATTGAATGTTGTGGATAATTAGATTAAGCATTGATATTTATGTTTACTATTTTTTATTACACTAATAATCAAATATGCGAACTTTTTGTAGAAATCGTATGCATCAATACAGTAACTTCATTCAACTATTACTATGTATATGAAATTTGTATTTCTTAAATAAATATTTTGTACCCCATTTGAGGTGTTTTATTTGAGTCGTCCTTCCAATGTATAGACGTTCTAAGTGTTACGTAAGCTTTATACTTGAACTCCGTTTTTAGTGCAGTCAAAAGCTGGAAACACTGACCTAGAAATTAAAAAAACTGGTTTGGTGCAGACAACTTTCATTACATAACGGTGACAAGGAACCCGGACTCGGGTCCTATGGTTTGCTGGTTTCTCTTTTGTTCAAATCAGGAGCCACAACCACACTTGAAATTGTAGTGGTACTAATCTTTGAAAGGTTTTGTGCCGACTTGACTGGAGGATTACACTATATGTTTAAATGTATGTACTTTGTCAATGTTGTTTGCAAATAAATGTTTGTTGCACAGAATTTTCGTCTTCTACTCAAACGTGTATTTTGTTTTTGCTGTGTGTGTGTGTGTGTGTGTGTGTGTGTGTGTGCGTGCGTGCGTGCGTGCGTGCGTGCGTGCGTGCCTGCGTGCGTGCCTGCGTGCGTGCGTGCGTGCGTGCGTGCGTGCGTGCGTGCGTGCGTGCGTGCGTGCGTGCGTGCGTGCGTGCGTGCGTGCGTGCGTGCGTGCGTGCGTGCGTGCGTGCGTGCGTGTGTTTGTGTGTGTTTGTATTGTTGGTCCTTTATAATCATTATGCAAGGACGTTCAAATGAACGTTGATGCTCGTGGTTCAGTTGTAGACATGTTTTGCTATACAGCACTTTTGTTACTTGTTCTTTGGACACTATGTAGATGGCTGTGTTGCTCGTGCATATGCAGAAAATATGTTGTGTGCAGCTTGAGTAAGGTAAACTAGGTGACTACCCCCCTTGACTACCCCCCTTGAGTACCCCCCATGAGTACCTAATTTGGGTTCCCTACTTAAGGGGGCCTAAAATCAGTAAAAGTCTCCAAATATATACTACTTCCCCCACCAACAGAAAACTAGCAGTAGTTAATTTTCACTTTTAATAAGAAAAAAGAAGCAATATTAAACTATAAGCGAAAACGGAATTTAGTTTTTAAGATTTGTTCGACACAAAGCGTGTTTATAATTCAGAAACTTAACGACTGTCTTTGCTCGTACGACAATTAGATATCTAATTAGAAACACTATGAAACGTATAATATTGCAGTAATAAATCCTTGTTTATATTACATTAAACATGCTTTTAAAATTAGAAAAGTTTGGAAGGTTTATAAATTTAAGAAAAGTAAGGAAGCAAAATACATTTGATTACCAACTATAAACCTTGACTGGACTCTTGTGCGGCGAACGCGGAAGTCTAATGTATCTCGGGAATTGGGAATGTACTTACTGAAGGTCACGGGTAATGACTGGTTTTTGCTGCAATTGTAGGCGCGGTCGAGGCACGCCCAACTCAATTCAATTACGTATTCCTGGTCGGCGTTCTAAGTATAACTATGCTACTGGTCGAACGTCCTTGTGGGGCATGTACGCATATAAAAGCTGCTTCTACAGTATTACAAGAAATCTTCGCTCAACCTCCTGCTGAGACGTATTTGCTTCGAAGACGATTTGTTCAAAACGACTTTTAAGTCTTTTTTTGTGTCTATCTACGCCAGAGGCATTTTTTTACGTTTTGACGGGGAACGGTCCAAACCCCAGTCTTGTTACTAACTAACATCGACCAGTTGTTAGAAAGCATCATTAATTAATAGCCCAATGACAAATGGCAACTGGGTCCGGAATCGATCCTTTAAAAAGCTACTAACTTTCCTCAGGATCGAACCGGCTACCTTTGGATTCAAAGGCGAGCACTATAACCACTCAGCTACCCAGCCAGTTATCTTAACTTTCATTCTAAAGCTCAGTTTTTTAATTTGACTTTTATTCTTAAACTCTATTTGAAGTTTTTAATTTCATTTTAAAAACTGAGTTTCTAAGTATTTACTTTTATTTTTAATCTCAGTTCGAAGTTTTAACTTTAATAATTAAAACCAAAAATGGAATTGGTTTCATCTGTCGCCCCGTCTTCAGAAACCACCGTATGCAAAAGGAAACCAACAAGATCGACGATAATTTATCCACTTCCCCTTACTGCTCAGCTGCAAGTGGACGCCACAAGCTCCAGGAGACTTCCTGATATTCCTCCATCATCGCCTGGCCCTGATGCTCAAATTTCGGAACCATCGTCAACTTAACAACCACCAGCTAGCACTGCTCCAGTGGAAACAGGTGAAAATCTCCCGGAAACTACTGAGAGTGTTAGTATCGGTAGTTTGATCCAGCGGGAAATTCTAAAAGAACTTGGACTGGACCTCACCGACGACGAGTGCACGATGTTTGTGGCGAATGCGTGCGAAACACCTTTTCCGCGAGTTCAAACAATCCCGCTTTGAAACAGTCCGGAGCTGATGAATAGCGCGGGCCAGCTCCCACGTCATAAAAAAACTGTAATATCATCTGCTATATTATTTGGGTGAATCGGTGGCGTAGTGGTTAGCGCGACGGACTTCGGGACCATGGCAGCGATGTCGTGGGTTCGAATCCGTGTTCTGCCAGTGTACTGTTATCAGTACCTTTCACCTTGTACTGTAGCGGCTCACCCTCTTTACTTTGTCCAATACGATCCACGCACAAGTAGGGGGAAAAGCCTTGGTTTGAACTAAGGATTCACTCAAAATGCAAGCCTTGACTTTAATACGCTTTGCTGAAAAATCGCTGCCTTGACTTTTGGTCGAGGCGGCCGGTGCAGGTTGAGGCAGGTCCGGGAACCGGTTGTCGTAGGTCCGGGATTCGGTCTTTGTTGCACTGCGGTTGCGGATCCAGTTTGCGCCAACCTTGTCCGGAGTGTTGATGCACATAAACATGCAGCTGGCAAGGTTAGCAGCGTTGCAAGTTGCATTTGTACAAAAAGTTTTTGTGAATATAAGCCGCTGTGTTACAAGGTTTTGTCAGTGCGATGTCCGGTGCTGA
>JAQYXR010000653.1:0-67356 GCA_030545055.2 Neoaliturus tenellus
TGATGTGTCGGTACTGTTAAATAATTAAGGAAGGATTTACAAAACAACATATATCAACTTTTATTCTGAACATTAATTATTATTCACCATTTAATCATTTTATAACATTTACAAAAACTTCAATCACTTTCTTTTTATCACAGAAACAACAACACTATTTATAATTAACATATGATTAAAATAAACAGTTCTGGTATAGTCATAAAGCAAGATACAAAATCACTTTATTAACACACCTCCTTGATTTTGTATCTATGTTAGTCGTATGAATCAGTTTCAATAAGTCCCAGTAAGTCACGCATTTTCTTAAACTTTATCCTTCCCAGAGACTTTGTCAATATATCGGCAAGTTGATCTTCAGTTGAAATTTTTTGAACATTAATTTCACCTTTCTTTTCATAGTCATAAACAAAGTGATAACTTGTGTCGATGTGCTTTGAATTTTTTGAAAATTTCCCATTCTTTGCTAAGGCGATTGCTCCGGTGTTATCTTCATAAATTTTAACTGGTCCCTTTGTTTTTACATCAAAATCCTGCAAAATACCTTTGATGGGAAGTATTTCTTCAACACAATCTGCTAGTGCATAAAATTCAGCATGAGTCGAAGCTCTTGATACAACTTTTTGTTTTTGAGATTTCCACAGGACAACATTTCCAAATACACGAATAATTATTCCTGTTGTTGATTTCCTGTCAGTAATATCTGCTGCCCAATCCGAATCAACGTAAGCATCAATTTGTTCTTCAAATATCGCATTATAGTTCAGTTTCAAAGAACTGGTAGAGTACAAGTATTTCAAAATTCTCAATGCATACTTATAATGTGTCTCATCATAACTATTTTGAAATCGACTTAAGTAGTTAACTGAAAAAGCGATATCTGGTCGAGTTCCGTTTGCTATGTAAAGTAAAGCTCCAATAAGGTTTCTGTACTTTAGATTTTCATTCATCTTCACAGCTGGCTCTATTTTAAGATTCATCTCCATAGGGGTTTCGAACTTCTTTGTCTGCGTAATGTTATACTTCTCTGCAAGGCTCTTAATGTATTTTTCTTGACTCAAATACATTTCTTTCCTTTGTGGAAAATATTCAACATCTATTCCCAGATACTGATCAATCTTTCCTAGGTCTTTCATACGAAAACGTTTGCTCAACAATTTCTTCATTTTCTCAACAGCATTACTATTAACACCACAGATTAATAGATCATCTACATACAATAGTACATAAATTTTTTCTCCATCTATGAATCCTGTATACAAACAATAGTCATAATCTGATCTCTTTAAATCAATGCTTGTCATAAATTCATGAAAGCATTCATACCAGTCACGAGGACTCTCTCTTAAACCATACAACGATTTCTGTAACAGCAATACTTTATTTTTCTCAATAGCATAACCGTCTGGTGGATTTATGTAAACTTCAGACTTGATCTTTCCGTTTAAAAAGGCAGTTTCCACATCCATTTGTTCTATGCTCCAACTGTTAACACATGCAACAGATAATAACATTTTTAATGTTGTCATTCTTGCTACTGGAGAGTATATTTCTTCATTCTCAATATACGTCTGCTGAAACCCTCTAGCTACAACTCGTGCCTTGTATTTTCCATTGCTTTTAATTCGAAAAATCCATTTTACATCAATAATATCTTTATCATCATCATTAGGTATATCGACAATCTTCCATGTTTCATTTTCTTGCAAACTTGTTAGTTCATCTTCCATAGCTTTTATCCACTTTCTAGAATCTGGTCGACTGATAGCTTCTTCGTAGCTTTGTGGTAATTGATTGTCACAAACATTTACATATACAATATGATCTTCAAACTTCTTAGGCATTTTTCTTCCACGTGTAGGTCGAGTATCATTTTTCACCTCCTGAACTTGTTCCTTTTCTATTGTTTCATTCTCGTCACAATTAACTTTTTCATCCATTCTCTCATCAGTAAGCTTTTCTTCACTTAACATTTCTTCATTTTCATCAGAATCATTATGATCAATTTTGATAAGTTTTGTTGTCTTTTCAACAAATCTCACATGTCGACTTACAAGTATCTTGTTGTTTACTAAGATTTTATATCCAGTATCAGTGTATCCAACAAGAATACCTTGTGTTGCTTTTGGATTCAACTTAGAAGTTCTGCACTCATCTGGGATTCTCACAAAAGCTGTACTTCCATACAATTTCAGATTCGAGATGTCCGGTTTCCTTCTGAAAAATATTTCATAAGGAGTTTTCTTTTCTCTTGTATTTGCAAGCAACCGATTCCCAATATAAGCTGCTGTATAGATACATTCTGGCCAGTATCGTTTATCAATATTAGCTTCTGCAAGTAAACATCTTGCACGATCCATTATTGTTCTGTTAAATCTCTCGGCAACTCCATTTAGTTCATGCGTATAGGCTGGTCCTGGTTTTAACATTATCCCTTCTTTATTCGCTAATTCAAAAAAATCTTTGTTAATATATTCTCTTCCATTGTCACATCGAATTTCTTTGATTCTCTTCCCTGTCTGATTGTGGACTAACTTCATATATTTCTCAAAACATTTAAAAACTTCACTCTTGTTTTTAATACAGTATACAATAGCGATCCTACTAAAATCGTCAATAAATGATACAAAATATTTTTCACCGTTGTACCCGGTTTGTGTGATAGGTCCATTCAAATCGGTGTGAATGATTTCAAGTATATCATTTGCTCTTCTTCGATTTTTCTCAAATGGCAAGTTTGTCATTTTATTAGTCAAACATATTTCACATTCGATAAAGTCATTTTCAATATTTTTCGGCAGTCCATCTACTACTTGTAAGTTACACATTTCTTTCAGCTTGTAAAAGTTTGTATGCCCCAATAGTCTGTGTAATTTTTCTTTACTAGTCATGTCTGCATTTTTTGTAATTGTAAACAGTTTTGCATCACTTGCTGAACAGAGAACTTTGCATTTCATCTCAAATAACTTATTTTGTTTTACTGCTGTTGCTACAATTTTATCAGCGCTGTTGTAAATTTCAGCTGTATCTTTATTAAATACGACAAAATTATTAGCATTTACAATACAGGAAACACTTAGTAAGTTTTGTTTCATGTTGGGGACATAGTATACATTTTTGATTGTAGTCTTTAATGCTTCACCATTAACATAAAAATAAGCAATAATGTCACCTATTTTTTCTGACTTTAGGGAGTAACCATCACCAACTTTAATGTTTATAGGATTTTCCAAATATTTACACTTCACAAAATATTTATCTGTAGTAATAATATGGTCCGAGCATCCACTATCAAGTAACCATTTTATTTCTTCAGTTGCTTCTAATGTGTTAGCTTCTTTACTCTTGTCTTGCTTTGCAGTTAAAGTCTGAGCAGTAAATGTGGTCATATTACACTTTTCTAAGTTTTCTTCCTCAATATTATATGACACTTGATGTCGCTGTTGATTGTTTCTATTAGTAAAACTTCCACGTCTTCCATAATTATTATAACTAGCACTGTTCTTATTTTCATTAAAATTTGTTTTACTCCAACAATTTCTGGCTAAATGACCTATTTTATTACATTTGAAACAACGTTGAGGTTCATACTTGTTTTCCTGATGTCTGTTAGTTTTACTTGAACTTGACTGTTTGTAATTCTTATTCATTTGTTTACTTTTTCCCTTAGAGTAAAAATTCTGAAAGTTTCCGCTTGAACTGCAATTACCTAGATCATTTCTGCTTTCTTTCTTTTTAAATTCTAACATTAATTTAGTTTTAACATACTCAACAGTTCTCTCCTTTGTTGGTAAGGCATCAACAATATCTACTATGTGAGATAGGTTTTCAGGTAAAGCTAGCAATAAATAATTTAATTTATCTTCATTGCTTACATTTTCTCCAGCATTTTTTAGCTCATTTACTTGTTTTTCAAAGCTGTTAAAAAATTCAGTTGGATTATCAGTATCATTCATTTTCATATCAAGCAGTTTTCTCTTGATAAGTAATTTTGCCGCACTGCTCTTTAAAAGATATACTTCATCTAGTTTTTGAATCATTTTTCTAGCAGAATCTTCACCAATAATCAATTCCAGCTGGGTATTATTTATACTGTTCACTATGTAGTTCTTTGCTTTTATTTCTTTCTTTTTCCAAACATTCTCAGTTATATTTCTGGCTTTTCATCACACTTTATCACTTCACTACAATCTTTCATCTCTAAAAATAAATTCAACCTAAATTTCCATTTGTCATAATTTTTGCCATCAAATACTTGCAACATGAATTCATCCTTTTTATCTTCAGCCATTTTGTTTTTCTACTAATCCTTCCTCTGTAATGTATTTCAACAACAAACTTTCAAAAACATTTCTTTTCAAATAAACCACAATCTCTTGCTACCATGTTAAATAATTAAGGAAGGATTTACAAAACAACATATATCAACTTTTATTCTGAACATTAATTATTATTCACCATTTAATCATTTTATAACATTTACAAAAACTTCAATCACTTTCTTTTTAACACAGAAACAACAACACTATTTATAATTAACATATGATTAAAATAAACAGTTCTGGTATAGTCATAAAGCAAGATACAAAATCACTTTATTAACAGGTACAACAATTTCAAAGTCGGTACCGGTACTGGTTCTTTTAAAGGATCGGTTCTCAATAGGCAGAGGCAGCGAAAATTCAGCTTGTGCAGTCACTGATTCTATCAGTTTTTCAATACTGCTATCCTGCATATGGTAATAGTATCTCGAAAGAGAATATGGGGAGAATACAAAAGGTTCAGAACAGTGCCATTAGGTTTGTGTTCTGTCTCAGCCGCCGTGATCATGTGTCACCTTTTAGAGAGGCTTTACATCTGCTCCCCATGGATGCCGTATGTAGAGTGCTGACTTGCTGTTTGGTCCACAAAGCTCTTATTGTTGGAGAGCCCCAGTACCTCTGTGACAAACTCTCCCTTCGGCGGGATGTCGCTTTGCGTAGCACCCGGCAAGACATGCTCCTCCATTTCCCGAGGATCAGTCATGAGGTTGGCAGAAGGGGCTTCGCCTATTTTGGTCCGTCATTGTACAATGGACTCCCGGCGAGCCTCAAAGATAAGTCTCTTGTCACATTCAAGCAGAGGGTAAAATGTTTTGTTTCTTGAATTGAGCGATTATGTTATTGTTAAGTTAATTTATTGTTGTTTTTTTTTAAATTTATTATGTAAATTATGTAACTTGCTTGAACTTGTTAGACTTATTGGACGAAAGTTATTTTGAAAAACAGTTGTTACTGAAAATCGCTGGATAAATAAAGACATTTTTATTTATTTATTTATTTATTTATTTTAATACCAGTACCAAGTATTCATTTTTAATATGGTTAATATAATGGAAAATATTTGTTCATTGAGGTAATATTTCGAAATTAGAGAGAATTTAGGGATTAAATTAACCAACACATTCAAGAAGAAGAATTAAGCCGTAAATGTAGAGCCATGAGAATGAGCGAGTGACAATTAAGTGAGGGGCAGTGACGGGGTGTGTATGGAAAAATATTCATCTAGAGGAGAGTTGACTAAAGTAAAAGAAAAAAAATAGTTAAATTTTTGTTTCAGAGTAATTCTTTTATGTGGTCACAGATGTAGGGGTCTGCAGGCCAGCTTTTAACTTTCACACTTCAGGTTAGGCCTGGTAAAAAATCATTACCTATAGGTTTCAGATCAAAAATGAGTTGGGCTGAAAAGTATTATCATTGACTTTGTACACTACGTGAGTAGACTTCTCATAGCATAGGCGTGTGTGAAGCATATTGACGGTGGTGCGATCTCGTGCGGCGTCCATCGAAGTACACGTAACATATGATAGATAAATCAGTATTACCACTCTTTTAAAAAAAGGATGAAACATTTTATAACTGAAAGTTATGTTTATGTTTCGGTAAAATGTTTTGGCAGCAGTGTAAATTCAGCTGAATAATAACATCGATGGCAGCGACTCTGGTGCGGCGTCCCCCGAACTTCCAAATTTTTGCCTCAAACTAAATGCATTGGATGAGAGGTCTATTCACGTTAGTGTACATAGTCAATGGTAGCTATTATTATTCTTAAACTAGCAGTTACCCGGCGCGCGTTGCTGCGCTCAAATTAAGTTGTTTACATAAATAAAGCTATTTTAATATAACAAAAAAAGATAAGTTAAGTTTTAAGTTTTTTAATATAACAAAAAAAGTCAATGGCATAGAAAGTAAGTATATTAATATTATTGTAAGACCAAAGGATAAACAAGCATTTTGCAAATTTAAACCCAGAATACAAAGATACAAAGTTTGTCTTGTATCTTATTGATCGTAATTGCAAGTGCAAGAGCGCCTATAAGCAAAGAGGCACGTCCATGTCAAATTTCAACCCCGGAGGCCTTAAATTAATTTTAAAGTCCAGTGGAGCACAGCCCTACTAAAAATATATTTGCAAAACCATTCTTGGTGAGTACCTATGAGCAAAGAGGCATGTCCAAGTTAAATTTCAACCATGGTGGCCCTAAAGTAATTTAAAGTCCAGTGGGGCAGAGCCCTAAAGAGCTTAAAAATTATATTTGCAAAAACCGTTTCCTAGTGAGTAGCTATGAACAAAAAGAATCGTACATCAAAATTCAACCCCGGTGGCCCTAAAGTAATTTCGAAGCCCAGTGGGGCGGGCCCTGAAGAACTTCAAAAACTATATATGCAAAACCGTTTCTTGGTGAATACCTATGAGCAAAGAGGCACGTCCATGTTAAATTTCAACCCTGGTGGCCCTGAAGTAATTTTGAAGTCCAATGGGGCAGAGTCCTAAAGAGCTTCAAAAACTATATTTTCAAAATTGTTTTTTAGTGAGTACCTATGGGTAAAGAGCATCGTCCATCAAATTTCAACCCTGGTGGCCCTAAAGTAATTTTGAAGTCCAGTGAGGTGGAGCCCTAAAGAGCTTAAAAAACTATATTTGCAAAACCGTTTCCAAGTGAGTACCTATGAGCAAAGAGAATCGTCCATGTCAAATTTCAGCTCCAGAGGTCCTAAAGTAATTTTAATGTCCAGTGAGGCGGAGCCCTAAAGTGCTTAAAAAACTATATTTGCAAAATCGTTTCTTAGTGAGTACCTATGGGTAAAGAGCATCGTCCATCAAATTTCAACCCCGGTGGCCCTAAAGTAATTTTGAAGTCCAGAGGGGTGGAGCCCTAAAGAGCTTAAAAAACTATATTTGCAAAACCGGTTCCTAGTGAGTACCTATGAGCAAACAGAATCGTCTATGTCAAATTTCAGCTTCGAAGGTCCTAAAGTAATTTTAATGTCCAGTGAGGCGGAGCCCTAAAGTGCTCAAAAACTATATATGCAAAATCGTTTCTTAGTGAGTACCTATGGGTAAAGAGCATCGTCCATCAAATTTCAATCCCGGTGGCCCTAAAGTAATTTTGAAGTCCAGTGGGGTGGAGCCCTAAAGAGCTAAAAAAACTATATTTGCAAAACAGTTTCCTAGTGAGTACCTATGAACAAAGAGAATCGTCCATGTCAAATTTCAGCTCCGGAGGTCCTAAAGTAATTTCAATGTCCAGTGAGGCGGAGCCCTAAAGTGCTTAAAAAACTATATTTGCAAAACCGTTTCCTAATGAGTACCTGTGAGCAAAGAGAATCGTCCATGTCAAATTTCAACCCTGGTGAACCTGAAGTAATTATGAAGTCCAAAGGGGCAGAGGCCTAATAAGCTTCAAAAACTATATTTTTAAAATTGTTTCTTAGTGAGTACCTATGGGTAAAGAACATCATCCATCAAATTTTAACCCCGGTGGCCCTAAAGTAATTTTGAAGTCCAGTGGGGTGGAGCCCTAAACAGCTTAAAAAACTATATTTGCAAAACTGTTTCCTAGTGAGTACCTATGAGCAAAGAGAATCGTCCATGTCAAATTTCAGCTCCGTAGGTCCCAAAGTAATTTCAATGTCCAGTGAGGCGGAGCCCTAAAGTGCTTAAAAACTATATATGCAAAATCGTTTCTTAGTGAGTACCTATGGGTAAAGAGCATCGTCCATCAAATTTCAACCCCCGTGGTCCTAAAGTAATTTTGAAGTCTAGTGGGGTAGAGCCCTAAAGAGCTTAAAAAACTATATTTTCAAAATCGTTTCTTAGTGTGTACCTATGGGTAAAGAGAATCGTCCATCAAATTTCAATTCAACCCCGGTGGCCCTACAGTAATTTTGAAGTCCAGTGGGGTGGAGCTCTAAAGAGCTTAAAAAACTATATTTGCAAAACCTATGGACCTATGGTGAACCCATGGACAAAGAGAATCGTCTATGTCAAATTTCACCACCTGTAGGCTTTTAGTGTAATTGTGAGCTTCCGTAGGGCAGAGCCATAAAGACAACACAAACATCAATATTATACCTCACACCTGGTTACTTCTATGATTATAAGCATCTGCTTAAATGAAACTTTCAAATTTTTTAATTACAGCAGTTCATTTTGTAAACACTAAATTTCTAAAACCTGACACTGCACCATTGTATGCCCTCTGGGTCAGAGCCCTTTGGACAGATTTGCACCAAACTTCACACAAACCATCCTTGAATAATGCTTAATAATGCCTGAAAGTTTCATTACAATCTGTTCAGCGGTTTCGGAGTCTATAGGCAACATACATATATATTTATATATATACAAATATATATACATACTTCCTCTTTTATAGATATAGATATTATTCTTTTTAATTGCTCTCTGTTTTAATCAACTTAGTTCATTTTCACTACACAAATTAAAATCAATCAATAACTTCATAAATAGATTAAACACAAGTTTTCAAGTAACATTAATATGAGTGAATGAATTTAATTTGTGCTAAATACAACTATTTTATGACTATTATTTCTGACAACCACCCTTCCACATCCTATTATATTAAACGAGAAAGTTTTGTAGTGGGGTTTGTGGTTGGAAATTGTCATAAAAATTTACCTTTAGTCTTTTCCAAATAACAAACATATGTTTATATTTATTTATTAGTTGTTGACATGTTACATCATCTGGTTTTGTTTGTTTGTTTTGTAAACTCATTCATGTATCTTACAATGATGTTTTAAGTTGAATAAAACCTAGTCAAAGGTGTTTAGATTTCATTACAATTTATTCAACTTAAAAGTCAAACGGAACTAATGAAATGGAAAATCTTTTCAAGCCAAGTAGATTCAATGCAGACCCAAACACAACCACTAGCCAAGCAGAGTGGGAACACTGGTACCAGACATTTCGAAACTTTCTAGAATCTCTAGAAAAGACTCCAAAAGATGAAAAGAAACTGGGTCTTTTGGTGAATTATATCAGTCCTAATGTTTACTGTTACATATCCGAATGTGAGACATACAAAGAAGCCATTGACACTCTTAAGGCTCTTTATGTGAAACCTAAAAATGAGATATACGCACGCCATCGATTAGCTACACGTTCACAAGGGGCTGAAGAGTCATTAGATGAGTACATTCAAGCTTTGAAGATTGCTAGTAAGGATTGTAATTTCAAATCAGTAACAGCGGAACAAAACTGTAGTGAATATTTAAGGGATGCTTTTATTACCGGACTGCGATCAAACTATATTCGGCAACGGTTGTTGGAAAAGTCAACCCTTACACTTCAAGAAGCATTAGATCAAGCAAGAAGTCTTGAAATGGCCCAAGTTCAAGCAGATTCCTATTTGAAAAATACACTAAATGTCAGCACAAAAACATGTTATTCTTTAGTTGAAAAAGAAAGTTCTGCAGATCCTAGTTCAACATCGACACGAAATGATTCCGAAGTGAATATTCCTCAATTATCAGTTGCAACAACACTGAAATGCTTTTTCTGTGGTGAAAATAAACACAAGCGCGAAGTTTGCCCAGCTAAGGATGTGAAATGTTATAACTGCAATAAAACTGGTCACTTTAGTCGAGTGTGTAGATCGAGAAAACTTTTGGAAAAGAAAGTAAAAGACAGTAATACCGCTAGTGTTTGTGCATCATCTCCGCCTGTTTCTATCTAAAGCGACACTGTCAGTGAAAATCAATTCAATTTCAGCAGATGCTCTGATTGATACCGGAAGTTCCGAAAGTTTTGTCAACAAACAGTTTGTACGAATGCATCAACTGAAATGTCAGCCAGGAAGATTAAATGTTGCAATGGCTTCCACAACGCTTAGTTCTGAGATAAATGAGTGCTGCATGTTAAGTTAGAGCTATTAAACCATGTCTACGAAAATGTCAATCTATATGTTATGGACAACTTATGCGCGGATATCATTATAGGACATGACATTTTAAGGAAACATTCGAGCCTTGAGATGACCTTTGGTGGAAATAAAGCGCCTCTAAAGGTATGCGGTCTAGCTCAAGTAAGCATACCACCCGTCCATCTTTCTACGAATCTTACATCAGATTGCAGACCAATAGCTATGAAGTCAAGACGTCTTTCTCAAGAAGATAACGATTTTGTAAAATTAGAGGTCGACAGAATGCTAAAAGAAGAAATTATAGAGGACAGTCATTCACCTTGGAGGGCACAAGTTCTTGTTGTCAAAGGAGAATCCAAGAAAAAGAGAATGGTTATAGATTATTCTCAAACAATTAACAGATTTACTGAATTAGACGCATACCCTTTACCAAAGATTGAGGATATTGTCAATGAAGTAGCAAAGTGTAAAGTATATAGTACAATCGACTTAAGTTCTGCTTACCATCAGATACCCATAGTTGAAGAAGATAAACTGTACACTGCCTTTGAAGCCGATGGTCGCCTGTTTCAATTCCGACGAATTCCTTTTGGGGTCACAAACGGAGTGCCAGCCTTCCAACGAGTTATGAATGAAATCATAAAAAGGGAGAATTTAGTTAAGACCAATGCCTACCTGGATGATATAACAATCGGTGGAGATAATGAGGAAGAACATGACAAAAATCTCTCAACTTTCTTGGACATTGCACGGAAGTACAACCTGACAATAAATCATGATAAAAGCAAGTTTCGTCAAACAACAATTAAATTGTTGGGTTACCAAATCTCTTATCGATCAATTAAACCGGACCCAATAAGGCTTCAACCGCTGATGGACCTACCTGTACCTAATGACACATCTTCCCTCCGAAGAGCGATGGGGATGTTTGCTCACTATGCCAATCTGATCCCCAAGTTTTCTGAAAAGATCCAGACATTTAGTAACGACCAGAAGTTTCCGTTATCCAGAGAGTCTGTTGAGGCATTTTGCAAGCTTAAAAATGACATCGCTTCTGCCTCGAAGTCACCCATCAATGACGAAGAGCCATTCACTGTGGAGACAGACGCTTCTGATCACGCTCTTAGTGCAACTCTCTCTCAAGGAGGGAGACCGGTTGCTTTTTTCTCCAAAAGCCTTACACCTACTGAGCGCAAACACCCCATTGTGGAGAAAGAGGCCCAAGCTATCGTCGAGGCCTTAAAACACTGGAGACATTATCTTGTAGGACGGTCTTTCCAGCTCATTACAGACCAACAGTCGGTCGCTTACATGTTCGATAACAAAGCTTCTGGTAAGATTAAAAACGAGAAAATCCAAAGGTGGCGTATGGAACTGTCTTGCTTTAAATACGACATTTCGTATAGACCTGGAAAGGAAAACTCAATAGCGGATACCCTGTCTCGCGTGTGCTCTGTCACTGGACACCTTAGTCTTAAGGAAATTCATGAATCACTCTGTCACCCCGGAATAATGAGACTCTATCACTGGGTTAGAACAAAAAATCTCCCTTTTTCACTCGAAGATATCAAGAAAATGACGGCTTCATGCACAGTTTGTGCAGAATTAAAACCAAGATTTTGCAAATATCAAGGTCAATTGATTAAAGCCACGACTCCATTTGAACGTCTGAATGTCGATTTCAAGGGGCCTTTGCCGTCATCTGGGAGAAATAAGTATATACTAACAGTAATAGATGAATATTCCCGTTTTCCTTTTGCATTTCCGTGTGCAGACATGACTTCATCAACTGTGATAAAACAACTGCAAAAATTATTCCACATGTTTGGTATGCCCTCGTTCATTCATTCCGATAGAGGAACATCATTTTTATCCCAAGAAGTGACAGAGTTTCTAAATTCCTGTGGGATTGCATCCAGCCGTACAACGCCTTACAACCCAAGAGGAAATGGGCAGGCCGAAAGATATAATGGTATAATATGGAAAACTATCTCACTTGCACTGAAGACAAAAAATCTACACATCAGTCGCTGGGAGGAGGTGCTGGATGAGTCTCTCCATGCGATCCGCAGTCTGCTGTGCACTGCCACTAATGCCACACCACATGAAAGAATGTTCTATCACATGAGGAAGTCATTCTACGGACAATCACTACCTGTGTGGCTCTCGTCTCCTGGCCCTGTTTTTATGAAGAAATTTAATCAAGGTAGTAAGTACTCTCCAGCTGTGGAAGTTGTCGACCTTATAGATGCTGGACCACAATATGCAAGAGTGCGTATGAGTGATGGTCGGGAATCCACAGTCTCACTAAGACACCTTGCGCCTTGTGAAAACGATACAGAAGTTGACCAAATCAATTATCAAAGTGAAGATCAAGCAAGTCACCAATGTGAAGAAAATGGTGATTACCAGACTCAAGGGCCAGACGTGTCAAATCCTGAGATGAACTGTGATTCACAGAATCTTACTCAACAGCCGGCGCAAAGACAAAGTGACCGTCAACGTCGACCACCTAGATACTTGAAAGACTATGACACGTTTAAATGAGCGGGGAAGAATGTCATAAAAATTTACCTTTAGTCTTTTCCAAATAACAAACATATGTTTATATTTATTTATTAGTTGTTGACATGTTACATCATCTGGTTTTGTTTGTTTGTTTTGTAAACTCATTCATGTATCTTACAATGATGTTTTAAGTTGAATAAAACCTAGTCAAAGGTGTTTAGATTTCATTACAGAAATTATTTCGCGAAGTACAAGCGCTAGAGCGTTCCGGATGGAAAATAACTATTCTTGGGTACAAAATAATGGTAGTTTAATTCATCAAAACGTTGAAAACGCTCGAAATATTTAGCAAAATAGTTAATAAAAATCATTTTTCTCCATAAGAAAAGCATTGGAGCGATCACCTGATTATAAAATTTTTTCCGAAACGTAAGTCCCATGTTTTAACCATGTGGCCAGTTTATGTATTAAAAACGAGAAAATTTCTGAGTTGTGTTGGGTGTTGGGCATAATCTTCAAAAGCACGAGTGGAAACCCAGTATTGAGCGATAAATTCTAGGGTATAAAATAACAAATAGTTTAATTCATCAAAACTCGAAAAACCTTGGATTACATAGTAAGATTATGATCAAATTTTTGCCCTTAAGAAAATATATGTGCAAATCATATGATTATAATAAAATGAAATGCTTTAAAGTCAATTGAAACAATAACAATGTTTATGACAATCGTCAAAAAATTAAAACTAAGGTTAGTTTGTTACATATAAACCTCAAAAACTCTTCAGGTTTATACAATGAGACTTTTGTTAAAACAGTTTTTTATAACATTCTTAAAATTAGCTCTAGATATATTTCTTATGTTAACAGGCAAAGCATTATATTTTTTATGCCTTGATAGCAAAAATGTTTTCAGTGGTTGAAACATGCACCTTGACCTGGAAATATTACCTCTAAACCTTGTGGAGTGGCTGCGAACATTTGATATTTTGGCTAAATTTGGCAGATTGTCCTTGACAAAAAGCATGACATAACAAAAAATGATGGTAAGTATTTTAAGAGCAATCTAGAGTGGCTTGCAATGTGTTTGGTTATGAATGCCACACATTAATCTTACGGCCTTTTTCTGCAACATGAAAATTCTGTCAATTTCAATGGCATAAGAACAGTAAGCCCACAGTGAGGTTCCATATGACATAAAACTATGGATGTATAATACAGAGAAAGACATCAGCAGAAACACTAGCACTTAGTGATCTTATCATGAATATCCGTCTCAATTTTAGAAGCCAAATATTCAATGTGTGTTTGCCACTTAATATTGGACTGCAAATGAAACCCCAAGAACTTAAGTGATTTGACATTGCTGGATCTACTGCCCAGACACAGTGTTACATCCTGAACCTTGTCAGCATTCATGCAGGGTTTCTTTGTACTGCACCACTCAGTAATAGGGGTTGACTTAGAAATAACAACATCATTGACATCATTTAGCGAGCTACATTGTTGACTTAGGACAAAATCGTCTGCAAAAAAATGACATACTGATCATTGAAAAAATGTTAAAAAATGTAACTAGCGTCCATGAAGGCCTATACACAAACGAATAAGCAGAGACATCCTTATGGGAAAGTAAGGCTTAAACTCTAAGGCCTGACCCAGTTTAACAAAGTCAGCATCAAAGATCTTCAAGATATGTTTAAGAGCTTCAAACCAAAAACTCTGCAGGAATCGACCAAATATCCAACAAAATAATCAGTTATTGTCATACAGTAATACTTTTGCCAATATTAAACATTATTAACTCCTCCATAGAACAAAATGAAATTCCTGAAGCAGCCCAAATAGAATTAATTTACCCTAAATGCAAAAAGGAGAAAACTCCAAAGCATCAAATTACCGACCCGTTACAGTGCTGCCCACTTTATCGAAATACATTGAAAAAGCAATCCACAACCAATTAATCTTCTCACAAACCGGAAACAAATAGTGGAAATAGAACATCTCAACAACAACTATGAAGTCAAAGTAAGATCGTCACTCCAGAACACTACACAATTCCCCAAGGATCCATCCTCGGCCCACTGCTTTTTCTCATACACATAAATTCCTTTCCTAACCACCTCACAGACCAGTCTCAAAGAAATCAATAAGGCCTCCATGTTTAAAAGCAACTAAAAAATATCTATTGGAATGACCTTACTACAAACTAAGTGAGTTCATAGAAGAACACTCCCATAAAAAATAAAATGCTCCACACATGACACACACACACAAACACATTCATGCAAGAATTGACGACTCTTCCTCTCTTCAAGGACTGCAGAGATGACTTCGATGGTAAATGGTGTAAGAACGCCACATGTAATTTTTATTTACGAATTACTAGTCTACTTGTTGCTCGGAATCGAGCAATTTATTTTCATTCAATACAAAAGTAACATTTAGTTCTAAATTAACGACAACCGACCAATCCAATATTGTTAATATCAGTAATCACAAAAAAACTACACGTGTTTACAGCTATACATTAACAGATGTTTAAAATGTTCAACCCAAACCCAATGTTATTCTAATGGGAAAATCTCAAATTTAATTTGTGTAAAGCGCCCTTATTTTATGTCTGATTTTCATCGATTTTTAACAGAAACAACTACAGAACAAGCCCTATCTAACGACACCAAAAACTTGAATATCAGTTAAAATTGTAGGAGGAGTTCTCAACACAAAAAAACCTTAGCGTATTAAATAAGTATACATGCTGCAGATTAGTTGAATGGAAAGAGATGGTCTAATAATTTTGCAAAAGTCAAATTACCAAAAATAACAAAATAATCCAGTGCCGTGAAGAATAAATTTTAACAGCTGTTTATTTATATTAATAAATTGAATTAAAAGAATAAATAAATTTGAACAAAACTTGCCCAGTTTTAAGTTTTATAATTATATTGTATACACGTTTAAATTTCTACGTACAATACATATGCAGGGTCAATAGGGCAAAGCCCAGAAGCTTATAAATAACATGAATAGGGCTATTCTGCTAAATAAAGTATAGTTTTACAAAACCTCAGGTCAATCGGTCCAGTACCTAGAATTTGCGCCTATTCAAGACACACAAAGCTTTCGTTTTTAAAGATACATACTTTCATTTTTATAGATAGACTAGCTGTTTCCCGTCACGGCTTCGCCCGTGATTGTATTTATTTTTTAGGTAATAAAATCTGTAAAAGAGCAACAAAATCTTCTTCCTTAAGAAAGACATTGAAACAACAAAGTCGTGTGAGTTGAGCTCTGAAAGAATTTTGCAAAACCTTTTCTTAATGAGAACCAATGAGCAAATAGGAACGAGTAAGTCAAATTTCAATCCCGTAGGCCCTAGTCATTTTGAAATCATGTGGGGCGGAGCCCTGAAGAACACAAAAAAACTATATTTACAAAAATGTTTCTTAATAAACACCTATTAGCAAAACGTAACATAAACGTTAAATTTCAACACCGTAGGATCTATGGGAATTTCGAGGATTTGTGGGAAGGAGCCCCTGGATTAATTTTTAAGTCCTATGGGGCTTTGTAAAGAACTTTGAAAACTATATTTGCAAAACCGTTTCTAAGTGAGCACCTATTAGTAAAACGGAGCATTCACGTTAAATTTTAATCCCTTAGGATCTATGGTAATTTTGAGATTCTGTGGGGTGGAGTCCTAAAGTAAATTTGCTAAATTGTTTCTTAGTGAGCAAATATGAGCAAAGAGGAACGTCCATGTCAAATTTCAACCCCGTGGGGACAAGAGTAATTTTCAATACCTGTGGGACGGAGCCCAAAATAATTTCAAAATATATATTTGACAAACCTTTTCTTAGTAAGGAAGCTACCTATGAGCTAAGAGAACTTCTAAAACTATGTTTGGAAAACCGTTTCACATGAGCAAAGAGGAACGTCCATGTAAAATTTCAACCCCGCGTATTCCTTAAAGTAATTTTGAAATCCCGTGAGGCGGAGAACTAAAGTGCTTAAAAAGCGATATTTGCAAAACTGTTTGTTAGTACCTATGATTAGTAAAAAAGTATATAGTAATAAAATATGAAATAAAGTAAACTGCACTTAATACAACCAAAGTACACCATACTAAAAGTAATAGATCACTCTAATTTTGACAATGACAAACATAAACATTATATCTCACACCTGGTTACTTCTATGCTTATAAGCATTTTCTTGAATGAATCATCATGTGGCAGATGTAAACAAATCTAATTCAATTTCCATAATCATATGTTAGAATACAAAAATGTTGCTTTCATAAGAATAACATGGTAACTTTGAGGACGTCTAGGGCGTAGCCCTTTGTGAATATTAATATGAAAATAGTCAGACTTTCCTATTTTGAGCCTAAAGAATGAGTATACCAAATTTCAGCACTCTAGCTAGTCTGGAAGTTGGAGAATTAGTGATGAGTGAGTGAGTGAGTGAGGGCTTTGCCTTTTATAGATATAGATTGAAAATGTTATTTTAGGAAAATGCTACTCAAAAACCTCTATCGTAAGTTTATGTTCTTTGTTTACATTTTAAATACTTTTCTCCCACCCCAACATTCTCGAGGAGGAAGTAAAAAAGACCTATAGAAAAGGGAAGACTGAAGGCGTGCTCTGACATCTCACCCTCACTTAATAAACTTAAATGTAACTTTAAACATTTTGTAACATTTTACAACATAATTATAGAGCGAAGCTCGGCTCCCCGGTACTAGTTTTAACAGAAGAAAATTTTTAAAAAATTAGAATTAATGATACAATTTTAGCGAATTTCCCCATAGTGAATATGCTATTAAATGGTAGTAGCCATGGTAAGAAGCCAAAAACACCATTCGTTCATTTTCATATACTGTATATGTATATACAGGGTGTCCAGCTTCCACCTTTACAAACTTTTCCAGGTTATTAAGCATGCCAAAACAAACAGAAAAATCATATAAACATATGTCCGAAAATGCTTCGTTAAGCCTCTAGCCACCATTTTGTTTTTTACACTTGAGAAATTTTATTTCCGTAACGGGTTGTTGTATAGAGTTCATATTTGGCAGGTACCTTAATCACACCAATGCGCATTTTTAGAAAAAATATTATTTTTTTCCGATGTATATTTTCAAAATGGCAGCCATTTTAAGTTTTTTAACTCAAATATCTAAAAAACAGTAAATTTTATAAAAATCTTACTAGACAAAAAAAAGTTTACAAATTAAATTATCTAAACAGTGATACCAAGTTTGTAAGGATCCGGCAACAAATAACGGAGTTATGGTGGTTTTCTTGTAGAAAAACACTGATTTTGCACTATGATTAATGCCAATTTAGGTTATTTTAAGAGAAAAATCTCAATAACTCCGTTATTTGTTGTCGGATCCTTACATACTTGGTATCAATGTTTAGATAATTTAATTTGTCAACTTTTTTGTGTCTGATGAAATTTTTATAAAATTTACGGTTTTTAAGATATTTGAGTTTAAAAATTAAAATGGCCGCCATTTTGAAAATATTGATCGGAAAAAATTAATATTTTTTCTAAGAATGAGCATTGGTGTGATTAAGGTATATGCCAAATATGAATTCCATACAACAACCCGTTACGGAAATAAAAATTCTTAAGTGTAAAAAACAAAATGGCGGCTAGCGGCTTAACGAAGCATTTCCGGACATATGTTTATATGATTTTTCTGTTTGTTTTGGCATGCTTAATAACCTGGAAAAGTTTGTAAAGGTGGAAGCTGGACACCCTGTATACATACATACAACGGGGTTTTATAGGGTTTCAAAGGGGTCAAAAATGGGTTTATGGCA
This sequence comes from Neoaliturus tenellus, assembly GCA_030545055.2. NCBI lineage: Eukaryota > Metazoa > Arthropoda > Insecta > Hemiptera > Cicadellidae > Neoaliturus > Neoaliturus tenellus. Next base: position 18,555 of record JAQYXR010000653.1, read on the forward strand.
TTTTTGGATCTCAATTTTTTTTTTAATTCGACAATTTTAAATAAAACCATTAAAAAAAGGTTAAAGAATCCAACAATTTAGTATTTTGAATTTTTAACTTGGCTTAATTGACTATGGAGAAAAGCCAAAATTAGGTTTCCATGTTAATCTTATGGGAAATCAATAAAACCCTGTATCTCACTTATTTATTGCCATAACTTGATAATATTTGGTATGTACTTTCACTAGGTAGGTTTAACTGAAATATGCTTACAAAACCCATTTGGCGACAAACCTACATACTCACCCCCATAGAGTTAAATTATGGGGAAAATTAAATACTCCCGTCGCAACAGACCTGCGTACTCAGCGAATTTCCAACAAGATTAATTTTTTTATAAGAGTCTGCAGTACCTACGCCATTTCGGTAGTCATTTTTAAATTCGAAACATTACTGTGATTTGTTTTTCGTCAGAAAATTTCAAACGTGATCTCATTTTGAATGTTACCAAAGTTTTATTCATTTCACGTGATAGAAAATTAATTTAAAAAATTATCCACTGGAATAACTAATAAAAAAACAATGTCTATTATCACCATTTGTAAACCATGTTAAACAATTTTTATAGTAAAATGGTATTTAATTACATTTAATTAACTAAACAATGATTCTTTGTTGTTAACATGCACTTTATCAAATATTACACTTTATTAACTGTTTACGTGAATAAAACAATAAGATATATTGTATCAAAATAAAGTTATGATATATGTTATCACAGTGCAGATAATGATTGAACGTCTTTTAGGACGACGTAGCCAGTCAAGTAACTTGAACTACATTGCCGACACTGGACACTCCTAACTACATTGCCGACACTGGACACTCATAACTACATTGCCGACACTGGACACTCCTAACCCATCTGGCGACGATTTGCTGAACTACTTGAGCGTTGACTGTTAATAATTCCGTCAGGGAGCAGTGCAGTCTACTTTGACTTCTAAAGTAAATTAAACAATTTTAATAAATTAAAAGTTTTATTATTATCAATCAAACATTAATTATTTTTAATGTGTGTCTAACAATTAATATGTAATATTGGAACAAGTGTTCAATGACACACGGTAATTGAGTTGTGTCCCACTTTAACGGTAAGTTCTCGTCGGCATGAGTTCAAACTGAAACTTATTAAATCCAAACACCATCGATCAACGGCACGTAAATTCTTCTGCGTTGCATTTTCCCATATCGAACTTGATTGTTCTGTATGTATTATTTAAAGGCCCAGTATATCCGGGCCCATCAACGTGCCTTAATAATCATACTACATATCATCTTACGAGCAATTTGAGGTATCAGGTACCTACTTTGAAATGTTAGTATTTTTATCTTCAATAGTTAGTTTCTTACCGCTTAATACACACAATGAGCTTCCTTACCTAGGTCGACACATATTTTTAGGATTTTATTTTAGACATAATATTTTAGTTTCTATTGGGATTAGGTTCTCGTAAATGGATTTATTTATATGATATCCAGGCCATTTCACACCGGCTACCGCTACCGGCGCGGTAGTGGACGTTTCCGTGAGACATTTCACACCAAAGCTACCGCGTCTGCGCGGGAGGCGGGAGTTTCATCGGTCTTTTGGCCTGGCGGGTGAGCTAAGCGAACGAGCTTTGTGTGAGAAACGAAAGTCATAATTTTACTTAGTATAAGCTCAGTCCTCCTGGTACTCAATAATAAAAACAAGCATAATGAACACCAAGTCTAGTTACAACTTAAAATTTCAATAATTAATTCTTAATCACTAAACTTTCAAAAATATAATTGCCCGTCATTATTAAAGAGTATAGGCCTACAAAGTATCACCTTCATGAATAGGCCTAAATAGGCCTGATTACTCCTTTCCAAAGTATTTACACCCTACTTTGGAATTAGCATATTTTGTGGTTTTTAAGATATGAGTAAAAATCTACAAAACCCTGCATCAAAAAAATTATAGTCTGCATTTTGAGGGTCTTAAGTGAATGCATGGCCCATAAAGTGATGCTATGGAATATTTTAAACAAGATCACTGATGTGTGTTAACAGTTAACTGAAATTTGTACTCTGTCAGTTTTGTAAAATAGGTTAGATTGTAGACTTACTTTCCTTTCCGAAGATTTCGCTCATTTCTTGTCACGTTAAATCCTTCATATTGCCATCACGGTATATTTCCTTCCGTGTATCCCATAAAACCGGCCTCTTCCTCACTTCCTCGATGAACGATTCCATGGCAAAACAGTAAACACTTGTCAACAGCAACAAGCAAACACGTGGTGGCGCGAGACGGTTGCAGTCGACAGGCTGGCGTTCTGCGCATGCGCGAGCCAAAACTACCGCGCCGGTAGCGGTACAAAATCGCTCGAGGAGCGGTACTGGCGGTACTACCGCACTACCGCGGGCGTGCGGTAGTCCGGTATGAACTGTCCCATATGATAACACGGTGAGCGATCTTTAAAAAGTACCGCCAGCGGTAGCGGTAGCCGGTAGCGGTAGGCGGTGTGAAATGGCCTTAAATTATGTCTTACAAAATGTATAAGTTTGACGTTCAGTTATTATCCTAGGAAAATAACCAAATAAATTACAGTATAAATGTCTTGAAGTAGTTTTAAACTACAGTACTGTAATGTAAACCAGTAATCTTGAACGAAAACAAATTACGAAGGTTTTACGTAGGCCCCGTTTTAATGCAGTGTCACAACGCAAACTAGTTAATGTGGATTTATTTGTAGTTTAAAGAATTAAGAATGTTTATTTAAATCAAGCACTTGACAAAAAAAAAAAAACAAAAAAAACTTGTCCTTGGAAAATTTCAAAAACTTAAATATACTGCTTATCATTTGCTTGGCATCTCTTGGGGATGTAATCATCTGAAACTCACCATACAAAGAAAGAAAAGCCATGTCCAAAGCAAACTGAAAAACTGCACACGGTTGAATAAAAATCTACTTACATGTTGTTTTCGTTGTTGTTTCAATACCAATCTGACAACCCATTTGAATTTCAAAAATTTCAATTTCCAAACCTGTGTTTTTACAGGAAAATGAATTTTCTGGGGTTTAGTTACTAAACTTATTTTTGTGCAAAAATACACAGAAATACAATGTTCAAGCAATAAAGTCTACCACTTTGAGGAAAAAGGTAGAACACACAATTTGTTCCACAGTTTTATAACATGTGTTTGTTTAATTTACGATCAACAGCTGTTTTATTTTGCAATTCAATAAAAATTGTTCCCCATGTTAATCTTATGGGAAAAAACGAACTTTATGGGCTTCCCGTGGGCTTCAGAATTAAAATATCAAAAATCTAAAACCTTTATGCAAAACTACTAACTGAGACCATTCTTTTGACACCTTAAACGTTAAAATCGGTCCAGAATAACTGAGGAGTTTTGTTCACAAAAAAACAGTCCTCACGTATTAATATAAGAGATTATTTCTACATAGTTTAAACAGAAGAAACAAAATTATAATTAATGATACAATTTTAGCGAATTTCCCTATAGGGAATACGCGATTATGGTAGTAGCCATGGTAAGACCTAAGCCCGGGACCATGTTACTTTTTTTATTTTGAGGTCTCCTGAAGCCAAAACGCCATTCGTTCATTTTCATATATATACATACATACAACGGGGTTTTATAGGGTTTCAAAGGGGTCAAAAATGGGTTTATGGCATTTTTGGATCTTACTTTTTTTTAATTCGACAACTTTGAATAAAACCATTTAAAATAGCTTAAAGAATCCAACAATTTAGTATTTTGAATTTTTAACTTGGCTTAATTGACTATGGAGAAAAGCCAAAAATTAGGTTTCCATGTTAATCTTATGGGAAATCAATAAAACCCTGTATCTCACTTATTTATTGCCATAACTTGAGAATATTTGGTATGTACTTTCACTAGGTAGGTTTAACTGAAATATGCTTACAAAACCCATTTGGCGACAAACCTACATACTCACCCCCATAGAGTTAAATTATGGGGAAAATTAAATACTCCCGTCGCAACAGACCTGCGTACTCAGCGAATTTCCAACAAGATTAATTTTTTTATAAGAGTCTGCAGTACCTACGCCATTTCGGTAGTCATTTTTAAATTCGAAACATTACTGTGATTTGTTTTTCGTCAGAAAATTTCAAACGTGATCTCATTTTGAATGTTACCAAAGTTTTATTCATTTCACGTGATAGAAAATTAATTTAAAAAATTATCCACTGGAATAACTAATAAAAAAAACAATGTCTATTATCACCATTTGTAAACCATGTTAAACAATTTTTATAGTAAAATGGTATTTAATTACATTTAATTAACTAAACAATGATTCTTTGTTGTTAACATGCACTTTATCAAATATTACACTTTATTAACTGTTTACGTGAATAAAACAATAAGATATATTGTATCAAAATAAAGTTATGATATATGTTATCACAGTGCAGATAATGATTGAACGTCTTTTAGGACGACGTAGCCAGTCAAGTAACTTGAACTACATTGCCGACACTGGACACTCCTAACTACATTGCCGACACTGGACACTCATAACTACATTGCCGACACTGGACACTCCTAACCCATCTGGCGACGATTTGCTGAACTACTTGAGCGTTGACTGTTAATAATTCCGTCAGGGAGCAGTGCAGTCTACTTTGACTTCTAAAGTAAATTAAACAATTTTTAATAAATTAAAAGTTTTATTATTATCAATCAAACATTAATTATTTTTAATGTGTGTCTAACAATTAATATGTAATATTGGAACAAGTGTTCAATGACACACGGTAATTGAGTTGTGTCCCACTTTAACGGTAAGTTCTCGTCGGCATGAGTTCAAACTGAAACTTATTAAATCCAAACACCATCGATCAACGGCACGTAAATTCTTCTGCGTTGCATTTTCCCATATCGAACTTGATTGTTCTGTATGTATTATTTAAAGGCCCAGTATATCCGGGCCCATCAACGTGCCTTAATAATCATACTACATATCATCTTACGAGCAATTTGAGGTATCAGGTACCTACTTTGAAATGTTAGTATTTTTATCTTCAATAGTTAGTTTCTTACCGCTTAATACACACAATGAGCTTCCTTACCTAGGTCGACACATATTTTTAGGATTTTATTTTAGACATAATATTTTAGTTTCTATTGGGATTAGGTTCTCGTAAATGGATTTATTTATATGATATCCAGGCCATTTCACACCGGCTACCGCTACCGGCGCGGTAGTGGACGTTTCCGTGAGACATTTCACACCAAAGCTACCGCGTCTGCGCGGGAGGCGGGAGTTTCATCGGTCTTTTGGCCTGGCGGGTGAGCTAAGCGAACGAGCTTTGTGTGAGAAACGAAAGTCATAATTTTACTTAGTATAAGCTCAGTCCTCCTGGTACTCAATAATAAAAACAAGCATAATGAACACCAAGTCTAGTTACAACTTAAAATTTCAATAATTAATTCTTAATCACTAAACTTTCAAAAATATAATTGCCCGTCATTATTAAAGAGTATAGGCCTACAAAGTATCACCTTCATGAATAGGCCTAAATAGGCCTGATTACTCCTTTCCAAAGTATTTACACCCTACTTTGGAATTAGCATATTTTGTGGTTTTTAAGATATGAGTAAAAATCTACAAAACCCTGCATCAAAAAAATTATAGTCTGCATTTTGAGGGTCTTAAGTGAATGCATGGGCCCATAAAGTGATGCTATGGAATATTTTAAACAAGATCACTGATGTGTGTTAACAGTTAACTGAAATTTGTACTCTGTCAGTTTTGTAAAATAGGTTAGATTGTAGACTTACTTTCCTTTCCGAAGATTTCGCTCATTTCTTGTCACGTTAAATCCTTCATATTGCCATCACGGTATATTTCCTTCCGTGTATCCCATAAAACCGGCCTCTTCCTCACTTCCTCGATGAACGATTCCATGGCAAAACAGTAAACACTTGTCAACAGCAACAAGCAAACACGTGGTGGCGCGAGACGGTTGCAGTCGACAGGCTGGCGTTCTGCGCATGCGCGAGCCAAAACTACCGCGCCGGTAGCGGTACAAAATCGCTCGAGGAGCGGTACTGGCGGTACTACCGGCACTAACCGCGGGCGTGCGGTAGTCCGGTATGAACTGTCCCATATGATAACACGGTGAGCGATCTTTAAAAAGTACCGCCAGCGGTAGCGGTAGCCGGTAGCGGTAGGCGGGTGTGAAATGGCCTTAAATTATGTCTTACAAAATGTATAAGTTTGACGTTCAGTTATTATCCTAGGAAAATAACCAAATAAATTACAGTATAAATGTCTTGAAGTAGTTTTAAACTACAGTACTGTAATGTAAACCAGTAATCTTGAACGAAAACAAATTACGAAGGTTTTACGTAGGCCCCGTTTTAATGCAGTGTCACAACGCAAACTAGTTAATGTGGATTTATTTGTAGTTTAAAGAATTAAGAATGTTTATTTAAATCAAGCACTTGACAAAAAAAAAAAACAAAAAAAAACTTGTCCTTGGAAAATTTCAAAAACTTAAATATACTGCTTATCATTTGCTTGGCATCTCTTGGGGATGTAATCATCTGAAACTCACCATACAAAGAAAGAAAAGCCATGTCCAAAGCAAACTGAAAAACTGCACACGGTTGAATAAAAATCTACTTACATGTTGTTTTCGTTGTTGTTTCAATACCAATCTGACAACCCATTTGAATTCAAAAATTTCAATTTCCAAACCTGTGTTTTTTACAGGAAAATGAATTTTCTGGGGTTTAGTTACTAAACTTATTTTTGTGCAAAAATACACAGAAATACAATGTTCAAGCAATAAAGTCTACCACTTTGAGGAAAAAGGTAGAACACACAATTTGTTCCACAGTTTTATAACATGTGTTTGTTTAATTTACGATCAACAGCTGTTTTATTTTGCAATTCAATAAAAATTGTTCCCCATGTTAATCTTATGGGAAAAAACGAACTTTATGGGCTTCCCGTGGGCTTCAGAATTAAAATATCAAAAATCTAAAACCTTTATGCAAAACTACTAACTGAGACCATTCTTTTGACACCTTAAACGTTAAAATCGGTCCAGGAATAACTGAGGAGTTTTGTTCACAAAAAAAAACAGTCCTCACGTATTAATATAAGAGATTATTTCTACATAGTTTAAACAGAAGAAACAAAATTATAATTAATGATACAATTTTAGCGAATTTCCCTATAGGGAATACGCGATTATGGTAGTAGCCATGGTAAGACCTAAGCCCGGGACCATGTTACTTTTTTTATTTTGAGGTCTCCTGAAGCCAAAACGCCATTCGTTCATTTTCATATATATACATACATACAACGGGGTTTTATAGGGTTTCAAAGGGGTCAAAAATGGGTTTATTGGCATTTTTGGATCTTACTTTTTTTTAATTCGACAACGTTGAATAAAACCATTTAAAATAGCTTAAAGAATCCAACAATTTAGTATTTTGAATTTTTAACTTGGCTTAATTGACTATGGAGAAGAAAAGCCAAAATTAGGTTTCCATGTTAATCTTATGGGAAATCAATAAAACCCTGTATCTCACTTATTTATTGCCATAACTTGAGAATATTTGGTATGTACTTTCACTAGGTAGGTTTAACTGAAATATGCTTACAAAACCCATTTGGCGACAAACCTACATACTCACCCCCATAGAGTTAAATTATGGGGAAAATTAAATACTCCCGTCGCAACAGACCTGCGTACTCAGCGAATTTCCAACAAGATTAATTTTTTTATAAGAGTCTGCAGTACCTACGCCATTTCGGTAGTCATTTTTAAATTCGAAACATTACTGTGATTTGTTTTTCGTCAGAAAATTTCAAACGTGATCTCATTTTGAATGTTACCAAAGTTTTATTCATTTCACGTGATAGAAAATTAATTTAAAAAATTATCCACTGGAATAACTAATAAAAAAACAATGTCTATTATCACCATTTGTAAACCATGTTAAACAATTTTTATAGTAAAATGGTATTTAATTACATTTAATTAACTAAACAATGATTCTTTGTTGTTAACATGCACTTTATCAAATATTACACTTTATTAACTGTTTACGTGAATAAAACAATAAGATATATTGTATCAAAATAAAGTTATGATATATGTTATCACAGTGCAGATAATGATTGAACGTCTTTTAGGACGACGTAGCCAGTCAAGTAACTTGAACTACATTGCCGACACTGGACACTCCTAACTACATTGCCGACACTGGACACTCATAACTACATTGCCGACACTGGACACTCCTAACCCATCTGGCGACGATTTGCTGAACTACTTGAGCGTTGACTGTTAATAATTCCGTCAGGGAGCAGTGCAGTCTACTTTGACTTCTAAAGTAAATTAAACAATTTTAATAAATTAAAAGTTTTATTATTATCAATCAAACATTAATTATTTTTAATGTGTGTCTAACAATTAATATGTAATATTGGAACAAGTGTTCAATGACACACGGTAATTGAGTTGTGTCCCACTTTAACGGTAAGTTCTCGTCGGCATGAGTTCAAACTGAAACTTATTAAATCCAAACACCATCGATCAACGGCACGTAAATTCTTCTGCGTTGCATTTTCCCATATCGAACTTGATTGTTCTGTATGTATTATTTAAAGGCCCAGTATATCCGGGCCCATCAACGTGCCTTAATAATCATACTACATATCATCTTACGAGCAATTTGAGGTATCAGGTACCTACTTTGAAATGTTAGTATTTTTATCTTCAATAGTTAGTTTCTTACCGCTTAATACACACAATGAGCTTCCTTACCTAGGTCGACACATATTTTTAGGATTTTATTTTAGACATAATGTTTTAGTTTCTATTGGGATTAGGTTCTCGTAAATGGATTTATTTATATGATATCCAGGCCATTTCACACCGGCTACCGCTACCGGCGCGGTAGTGGACGTTTCCGTGAGACATTTCACACCAAAGCTACCGCGTCTGCGCGGGAGGCGGCAGTTTCATCGGTCTTTTGGCCTGGCGGGTGAGCTAAGCGAACGAGCTTTGTGTGAGAAACGAAAGTCATAATTTTACTTAGTATAAGCTCAGTCCTCCTGGTACTCAATAATAAAAACAAGCATAATGAACACCAAGTCTAGTTACAACTTAAAATTTCAATAATTAATTCTTAATCACTAAACTTTCAAAAATATAATTGCCCGTCATTATTAAAGAGTATAGGCCTACAAAGTATCACCTTCATGAATAGGCCTGATTACTCCTTTCCAAAGTATTTACACCCTACTTTGGAATTAGCATATTTTGTGGTTTTTAAGATATGAGTAAAAATCTACAAAACCCTGCATCAAAAAAATTATAGTCTGCATTTTGAGGGTCTTAAGTGAATGCATGGGCCCATAAAGTGATGCTATGGAATATTTTAAACAAGATCACTGATGTGTGTTAACAGTTAACTGAAATTTGTACTCTGTCAGTTTTGTAAAATAGGTTAGATTGTAGACTTACTTTCCTTTCCGAAGATTTCGCTCATTTCTTGTCACGTTAAATCCTTCATATTGCCATCACGGTATATTTCCTTCCGTGTATCCCATAAAACCGGCCTCTTCCTCACTTCCTCGATGAACGATTCCATGGCAAAACAGTAAACACTTGTCAACAGCAACAAGCAAACACGTGGTGGCGCGAGACGGTTGCAGTCGACAGGCTGGCGTTCTGCGCATGCGCGAGCCAAAACTACCGCGCCGGTAGCGGTACAAAATCGCTCGAGGAGCGGTACTGGCGGTACTACCGGCACTACCGCGGGCGTGCGGTAGTCCGGTATGAACTGTCCCATATGATAACACGGTGAGCGATCTTTAAAAAGTACCGCCAGCGGTAGCGGTAGGCGGTGTGAAATGGCCTTAAATTATGTCTTACAAAATGTATAAGTTTGACGTTCAGTTATTATCCTAGGAAAATAACCAAATAAATTACAGTATAAATGTCTTGAAGTAGTTTTAAACTACAGTACTGTAATGTAAACCAGTAATCTTGAACGAAAACAAATTACGAAGGTTTTACGTAGGCCCCGTTTTAATGCAGTGTCACAACGCAAACTAGTTAATGTGGATTTATTTGTAGTTTAAAGAATTAAGAATGTTTATTTAAATCAAGCACTTGACAAAAAAAAAACAAAAAAAACTTGTCCTTGGAAAACTTCAAAAACTTAAATATACTGCTTATCATTTGCTTGGCATCTCTTGGGGATGTAATCATCTGAAACTCACCATACAAAGAAAGAAAAGCCATGTCCAAAGCAAACTGAAAAACTGCACACGGTTGAATAAAAATCTGCTTACATGTTGTTTTCGTTGTTGTTTCAATACCAATCTGACAACCCATTTGAATTTCAAAAATTTCAATTTCCAAACCTGTGTTTTTACAGGAAAATGAATTTTCTGGGGTTTAGTTACTAAACTTATTTTTGTGCAAAAATACACAGAAATACAATGTTCAAGCAATAAAGTCTACCACTTTGAGGAAAAAGGTAGAACACACAATTTGTTCCACAGTTTTATAACATGTGTTTGTTTAATTTACGATCAACAGCTGTTTTATTTTGCAATTCAATAAAAATTGTTCCCCATGTTAATCTTATGGGAAAAAACGAACTTTATGGGCTTCCCGTGGGCTTCAGAATTAAAATATCAAAAATCTAAAACCTTTATGCAAAACTACTAACTGAGACCATTCTTTTGACACCTTAAACGTTAAAATCGGTCCAGGAATAACTGAGGAGTTTTGTTCACAAAAAAACAGTCCTCACGTATTAATATAAGAGATTATTTCTACATAGTTTAAACAGAAGAAACAAAATTATAATTAATGATACAATTTTAGCGAATTTCCCTATAGGGAATACGCTATTATGGTAGTAGCCATGGTAAGACCTAAGCCCGGGACCATGTTACTTTTTTTATTTTGAGGTCTCCTGAAGCCAAAACGCCATTCGTTCATTTTCATATATATACATACATACAACGGGGTTTTATAGGGTTTCAAAGGGGTCAAAAATGGGTTTATGGCATTTTTGGATCTTACTTTTTTTTAATTCGACAACTTTGAATAAAACCATTTAAAATAGCTTAAAGAATCCAACAATTTAGTATTTTGAATTTTTAACTTGGCTTAATTGATTACGGAGAAAAGCCAAAGTAGGTTTTCCATGTTAATCTTATGGGAAATCAATAAAACCCTGTATCTCACTTATTTATTCCCATAACTTGATAATATTTGGTATGTAAATTCACTAGGTAGGGTTTAACTGAAATATGCTCACAACACCCATTTGGCGACATACCTACATACTCACCCTCATAGAGTTAAATTATGGGGAAAAGTAGATATAATACACCGGAACTGGGCCACCCTCATAGTTTTTTTTGACCGCTTTCAGCTTCAAATTGACCGGTTTTTGACCGGATTCTGGCCGGTTTTGGCCAAATATCAGCCCATTTCAGGGCATTTTTTGGGATTTCAGACAGTGATTTCAAGGAGCATTTTAAATATAATCCGGGGAACTATGAGATGCCCTCTTAAGTTAACCATAACTTTTAAATGAAAAGCGGCAGACTCCCCTTAAACTGCAATCCCACCCGAAGCGATAAATCGCAGTTGCATTGATAACCTCAATCGAATGCACCTCCGCTCGATCACATCAGACTTGATAAACACCGCGCCGCCAGCCACCAACAAGTCCGCTGGTCTAGGCGCTAACGTAACAGCGCACCACCCGACCGGCCCAGGTTCAAACCACGCCTTGGCCGGAGAATCTTTTTGAGAACGCCAAATCCACAACTAACGTATACATACGTTTTCTATATATATATATACATTTTATATAAATATTTTTATTATATATAAATTTATAAATATTTATATAAATATTTTATTCTATATAAATTTATAAATATTTATATAAATATTTTTTCCTATAAATATTTATATATAAATATGCTAGGGTTAATAAAATGATTTAAATAGGTGCAATTATTACCTTTATGAGCAGCGGCCCCGTGAAAATCGTATTGTTTTGTATATCCGCTGGGGTAGCAAATTGCGACCCCCGTGCTTTTTCGGTGAATTTCATTTGTTCAATGCCTTTATAAGTTGCGGCCCCGTGAAAAACGTATTGTTTTGCATATCTGAGGGGGGGGGGCTGTAAATCGCGGCCCCCCGGATGATGGATAGGTACAATTATTATCAAATGCATTTATGGCTTTCTAAGCTGTGGCCCCGTGAAAAACGTATTGTTTTGTATATCCGCTGGGGTAGCGAATCGCGACCCCCCCTCCGACATACAAAACAATAATTCTTATTCCTTTATGAGAAGCGGCTCGCAATTTTCTCAAAAATAAAAAAAATTGTCTATATCTCAATATTTATATTACGAACACAAATAAAAATTAATTAGTTCAACCCTGTGCTTCCAAATCCTTTATTATCTCGTTCAGTCTGTTCTATTTGATATCCTCTTACACAAGGGGGTTTTTTATACATTTCACAAATTATTTGCGCCACCCTATCTCCTCGGCGTACAAAGAAATCGCTATCGGAATTATTTATCAACAGAACACAAACATTGCCGGTATAATCTCTATCCACCACACCTGCACCAACATCGATACAATGCTTGAGGGCAAGGCCGGATCTTGGAGCGATTCGTCCGTAACAACCATTGGGAAATTTAAAAGTTAAATCAGTTTTTATTAATTGTTGTCCCCGCTTTGGAATGATATAATCATAAGCACTTTTCAAATCGAGACCAGCAGCCTCTTGTGACCCGTCGAAAGGTTCAAATGCGTTATCGGTCAAGAGATAATATTCATAGTTTTCAGTCATAATTGATTCCTAATATATGAATCATGATTTCCACATCAAAAAAATAAATGTAGATTTTTTTCAAAAATATATTTTAATTAGGATTTAAATTAAATCTTTATTGTTCGACTTTAAATTCGATATCATGCTTAAATTTATTGTCTGGAAGTGCTACCTTACCATTGTATAACACATAGAGGCTTCCTTTATGATTTAGTAGTTGCATAATATTGTTCATCGTCAATCTGTTATTCCAGCTTTCTGGAAGATAGAATTTCACATCATCACATGTGACTAAAATTCTCATACCGTATGATGATGAAATTGTGTTTATGTCATTTACTAGATATTTTTTACCAACTTCCAGGTCATTCAGCCTCTTGTAAGATTTTCCATTGATTTCATTCAATAAATTATCAAAATTAGAACCATTCATTTTTACCTACATTAAGAATATTACTTCTAAATGTGGTAAAAAAATAATAAATTCTCAGTTCTCAATTACCTTAAAATGTTACACACGAATCAATTCTAAATAAATATGTATATTTGAATCAAACATTTCTAATAAATTATTGTTTTGATCTGTGATATTGACATTGATCTGTTGAATTTTCTTCAATCCATGTTTCAATGATACATAATGTGGTGGAGTTGGGACGGTTGCAATTTTACTACCGAAATCACCGATTGGAAAGAAACTGTGTAACAGCGAAGTCTCTCCATGTTTAAACCAAGCTTTGTCGTGATTGACAAAACAGTTTTCCACGATATCACAATGAATTTCAATTAGGTCAAACGGTCTTGTGTTGCTTCGGTTCTTCGCTGAATAATAGTCAAAATATTCTTGAATTTTACTATCCTCAAACCCTAACAAATGTCGAAAAATGTTATCCATGTGAAATTTAACAGGAGATTTGATAAACACTCTGTGCCCTTTAGTTGATGTTTTCAATCCGACTTGCACTTTATTTTTCTTATCATCTTTATCCAATGCATTACGCTCTAAAATTGAATCTACACTTTTCTGAATATGTTTTTGAATTAAGTCTAATGTCCAATACCCCTTGCTAAAACCTAATTTTCCCCCACCTTCAAATGTTATACTACAACTCTCGAATAAATTATAAAAATTGTATTCACAAAAAAATCCCGTGAGAGCGAGTTTATACTGTGCATCACTGTCCAAGTGAATCGGGTGTTCCAAGGTCAAAGTCAACTCGGAGGACTTTCCTGATAATCTGAAATTCACCATTTCTATATTATAAAAAAAAACTTTTACATCATAATAAATTTTTATTCATATAACAAATATTAAAAATAATTTATTCAAACCAACAGAGGCAGATGTATTTATTTTTTCATTTTAATCTCTCTGATAGGATAAGTTTATCAATTAGAATAATTCCTTTTCATCAAAATACGTTTTGTGTTCATCTAAAAATCTGCTAGTTACATTTTGATACAACAACACATAATCCCAATCGATTTTACCTGCGAAATCATGAATAAACTTTTCAGACAGCGTTTGATATTTACACAGGATACCCCAGCATTCATCGAAATGGGGAACCATCTCTCTTAGGAATTCTTCCGAAAATTTAATGCGTCTCAATAGCTTGGCCCAATTCACTCTGTGCGGGTAAATCCGCAACATCTCGATTGAAAAATCATAATGGGAAGACAGCAGATCCCAGTTCAAATACCGATCAAACCTCTTTATGAATTTGTCAGTCAAAACCCCTCTGGGTTCTTTGGGCTCCACAGAGAGGAGGTCCCATGCTTCAGACTGGTTAGTCGACATCTCTATATTAGGAAACAGACTTTCACACAGTAATAAATTAATTTAAAAAAATAAAATTAAATAAACAATTTATTAACATCAGAAATGTAAAATATAATTTATTTAAACCATTCTAGAAAAGTGTATTTATTTTTATTTAAAACCTCTTTGATTTCATCATACGTTTTTCCATTCGAAAACTGTCTTAAAACTTCTAAACATAGATGACCGCAGATAGGCGGATCGCCATAGTTTTGAAATTGATCTGAATTATAACAAATACCGTCGTTCATTCTTATATATTTTTCCAATTCCAAAGGTGGTGGGGCATTTCCATAAGAATCAAAATAAATCACATTTTTGCCGTTTTTATAATAACATGTCCAATGTGTGCCGGCCGTGTCCAAATTCCCTAGATTTATTATTCCGCACTCTATTTTTCGAGGTACATGAGGTAAAAGCTCTCGTCTGAAAACACCACGGAAGTTCTTCAATTTCAATTTACTAGCCCACACTTCCAGATCACTCATCGTCAACGGGTTTAATTTTTTTTAATTCTTACATCATTTAAAATTTTACTAAGCTGACCATTTATCATTTGTCTTAGTCCAGTACCAGATGGATCTTTTTCTATGATAGTATCCAACTCTTCGTCAATTATCTTTTTTAACCACGGAACGAATTTCTCTTTGATGGTGAGAGCAACTTTCTCTTTAATCAGGGGTGAAGCTAATTTCTTAAAATACGGAATGCTGTTTTCTGCCAACTCCAGAATCTCTTTCAATAGACCCCCATCAATGTTATTTTTCAACTGTGTATGACTTAATATCACTCTTACACCTTTCTTATTTTTCACAGCTTTCAATATTTGTTTATGTTGTTCATCCGTTAACATAACTTCAACATTACCGTTTGTTAACTGATCTCTATTCAAAGTTAAAACAGCCAGTTTCTGTTTTTTATAAGCGATACGCAACTTATTTTTTTGACCCTTAGTCAATCGTATTTTATGTCTATGTTGCATTACGTCTATACGTCCTATATATGTATATTTACAAATTTATATCATATAATTTATTTAGCTAAATTTTTTTCCAAAACTATTTTTATTTCAAACTCTCTGGTTGTTATATTATTAGTAATGGAATTTTATTGTAAAAGGTGTAAAAGAAAAACAACATCGGAAAATATTAAGATTGCCAAAACAAAAAATAAAAGATGGTTGGCAACATCAAATTGTGCAATATGTGGTAGTGTAAAAAATTCATTCATCAGGGACCCACCCGAAGTTTTGAAAGCGAAAGAACTGCACAGACCCGTCGTGAAAAAGTTTATAAAACGCCGGATTGTCATGAAAGGCATTGATGACTTGTGGGCGGCCGATCTGTTGATTATGAAAGAATATGCTAGAGAAAACAAGTGGTACAAATATATTTTAAATGTAATCGATACGTTCAGTAAGTTTGTCTGGTCTGAGCCTTTGAAGAAAAAAGATGGTCCGGATGTGTCATCAGCTTTTGAAAAAATAATTGCGCGGGCGAAAAATGACGGTCATTCACCGCCTAAGCTCTTACACACTGATAAAGGGACAGAATTTAAAAATACATATTTTAATAAGTCATTGAAAAAGCACAACATTAAATTGTACCACACCGAGAGCGAGGAGAAATCGGCCATAATCGAAAGATATCACAGAACGTTAAATGAGAAATTAAAAGTAAAATTCCAAGTTAGAAATTCGCACAAGTGGTACGATATATTGCAAGAATTGACCGATGAATATAATAAACACGACTTCCATCATACTATAAAAATGAGACCTGTAGATGTGAATAAAGGCAATGAGCAGGATTTATTGAAAATGTACAATGAACTGGAAAATAGAGTACCACGTAAAAAGGCGAAATTTAATGTTGGAGACAGAGTACGCATTACGGCTAAAAAAAGACGTGTTTTCCAACAAGTACAAACAAAATTGGACATCTGAAATTTTCACGATTGTCGATGTTTTAAATACAAGACCTATCACCTACAAGATTGCTGATAAAAACGGAGAAGGTATAATTGGAGGTTTTTACGAAAGAGAGTTGCAAAAAACTGCGTTTTAACTCTTTCAGTCCCAAATCACTCCCAGTCCATTTTTTTTATAGCATGAGCCCGGCCCCATGTGTATCAATTTGATACACACCATGTTACGTGCTCAGGACCGCGTGTATCAATTTGATACACACCATGTTATGTGCTCAGGTTGATACAATTGATCACCACATTCGCCACCAGTTGAGATAATATTCGCCGGTATCGCGTATACACACTGCTGGTTGCCAGTTTTGCACCAAAAGTATCGCCGTGGGTTTTCTGGAGGTATTGCTGGGTTTTGCCAGGATTTAACAAGTTTTTATTTTTTTTAACATTGCAAATAGATTTTTAAAAATCGCTGTTGTTAAATAATTGCCTCTTTGCTGGCTGCGATTGTTGAAAGACATGTGGAAAGTACGGTATCCCTTACCTCTCCCACCCTTGTTTATTTTACACCCTTGTTTGTTTCACAAAGGTTTTAAGGAATAGATTAAAAGTCTATGTAGGCAGGGACTGGTCCAGGCATTGTGTGTTCCATAGTTGTTTGGCGCACAGGGACTCTGGGTGGCTCCCAGTGCTGGTGTGTTGCACCTGTGGAAACTCCTTTGCAGGGGCTGTACACACAATGCTAACCGCCGCACATGGACCAGGGCCATTCAGATAGGCTAATGATGGACAGGTTGTGTAGGAGGATTAGTTGTGTCAGGCAGGGAAACCCAGATGGCCGTTGTTGTACCCCATGTGAAAATCCTTTTACAGGGTTACCAATTCACATTTCGGGTCGCGGGGCCTGTCTGGCTAGATTTAAGTTAGCAAATAAGAGCTAATTTTGTGAGGCAGGTAACCCGGCTGGCCACCAACTTGTGGCGTAACCCAATAATACTAAGGGCTCTGCTCTATTTATTGGGTGAGACCCCTTGTCGGACCAGGCCAGCCGGCTAGGCTATACACACTATGTACTAGGCTAAAGTAGCTTAGCCAGTCTGGTGTAGGCAGGAAACTGAGACTAGCCTAAGTGTAGTTGTCGATATTATGGTTCCGGCTAGCTGTTGTGCTAGGTTTGTTATGGCTCTTGGAAAACCTTCCCTATCCCAATCGTACTTTCCAAAGTTAATTTTAATGTTAAAATATTTGTAATGTTAATGTTAGGTATTTGTAATGTTATTATATTACTAAGTCATCGTCGAAAACGTTTTCCATGGTTAGTTATAAGTCGTCGAATGTTTTAGTCGTCGAATGGTTAAAAATGGTTGTTTATCAATATAATGTTAGTTGTAAGTCGTCGAATGGTTAAAAATGGTTGGTCGTCGGTTATCGAATGGTTAAAAATGGTTGGTCGTCGAATGGTTGTTTATCAAAGTACAAGTCATCGAATGGTTAAAAATGGTTGGTCGTCGAATGGTTGTTCATCAAAGTACAAGTCGTCAAATGGTTAAAAATGGTTGTGTCGTCGAATGGTTTGTATAATGTTTGATACACACTATGTTTACGTAATTTAAAAAGTAATAAAATGGAAGCTGTTAGGTCAATTTTTTTATTGAAATTTACTTAACCTTATTTTAAATTTATTCTAATGTTTTTTATTTTCTATTATAGATTGGTTAGTAAAATGGGGACAATAAAAGTCAATTGCAACTTCTGCGGTAAGCTTATTTCAAAATCAAACATCTCCTATCATGTGAAGATATGTTCAAAAAATCCTAATAAAGACCATTCACGTTATAAAAAGGGAACACGTGAAAAATGTGGGAAAACTGCTTTGAATGTTTATTTCAACAGACATAAAAAAATCTGTGAGCAACCAACATCATCCGTTACAAGCGGTACCCGTAAACGCCCGTCGCCAAACAGAAATGATTTAGATGAACAGCCTGAAATTAAAAAGCCACGCATTGAAAATCAGAATACCCTTTCCACCGTTCAAAAAGTGTGTAACAGTGTGAGTGGCACGTGTTCTTCTGCACTTAATGTGATTAAAAACCTCTTCAAAAAAACTGATAACCTTCCACCCGTCTGTGAAGATGAACACTGTGTAAAAGAAAGAGCATTCAACAATAGACTTTTGACTTATCAATTTACAAATTGTCGTGGTATAAAAAAACCAGAAATATTTTTAAATAGATATCAAAATTTGATTATCGGTAAGATAAAACAACACCTGGAACAGTACAATTTGAAAGTAAATTTTTCGTTTGCTGCCAACTACAGACGGAATGTTCCTGGTGTAGATAAGCAACTCGAAATAGACACCATGTACTTTAAAACTGAGAATACGATCATATATAAGACTACCGACTTACATAAAGTGTTTGAAGGTGCAAAAGCGAAGATATTAACACGAATGGAAGAGTTCGAGGCTCGGGGGTCAGGTTGGACGTTAAATGAAGTCTTGTTTTTAGAACTGGCAATAAACAAATATGTCCCATTCAGAGGGTCAAGCTATATTAAACTGCCAGACGTTATTAAAAATAAAAAAGCTGTCATAAATGTTAAAAACAATGACCAGAAATGTTTTCTATGGTCCGTACTGGCAGCTTTGCATCCTGTTGTTAATCATTCTTACAGAGTCAGCAAATACCGTGAATACGAACACGACTTTGACAAAGCGTTGAAAGACATTGAATTTCCTGTGAGTTTAGATGATGTGAAAAAAATTCGAAAGACGCAGTGGGATATCCATCAATGTTTATGGTTATACTTGTGCAGGAGAAAATAAACTCAACGTATTTCCTTTGATTGTGACTGATGATGAAAAGGATCAACATGTTGACCTCTTGTATATAAAAACGGCAAATAAATCTCACTATTGTTATATTAAACAGCTGAGTAGGTTGGTGGGAAATCAAATCAGTTTGAGAAACCACAGTATATGATTTAATTCAGCTAGGACCTAAAGTGTGGTTTGAAAGTAATATTTTTCATTTTTAAGCCTCCAAAACTTAGAAACTTTGTTCATTTTGTGTGTTTTGTGACTCGGTGTTAATAGTTTCTTGTTCAATAACTTGTTATGGTGTAATTTAGTGTTTTAGTTTTGTTTTTTTCTATCTTTTATTTACAATAAACTTCAACTAACCTCAATGAGCCCCAGTCCTGGGAAAAACAAAAACAAACGGGTTATCCATCACAGTATTCAGTACAGTGGACTTCATAATAAATCATCTTCCCATGTAAAGGGAAGAAATTATCAAGTTTTGAAAAAATCACGGAAATGTAGTGATAGTCAGTTGGATGCCCAGGAAAACAATTTTTTATTTCTTCGTGACCATGATTATGTGGAAAATGGAATGACTTCTCATTGCGGCAGTGAGGTTCCTTCTTTTCATCATGACCGAGAAATGGACTCTTCCCAAATTGATGATCCAACTAATGGTTATTCTTCTGATCAACAAATCGACAACGTAGAGCTTTCACCACCTCATGATCATCGAGACGAACTCGCACGTAATTCACCTACTCGACTTAGTGGGAATGAATTGAATGAAGCTTCTATAGACCGATCCAAAGGCAAGTCCCAAAATGAGGCTCCTCGCTACCTTGACACTGACCCGGCCCCGTATATAATATTTGTGGACAGCTCGAATCATCAAGGCAACATAGGAAACATTCATCCGATGGCCCTCGGCCGTAAACTTGTCAACTATCAAGTAGTGGGCGTCCTTGAATTGAAGAAG
The DNA here is from genome assembly GCA_030545055.2 of Neoaliturus tenellus. Lineage (NCBI taxonomy): Eukaryota > Metazoa > Arthropoda > Insecta > Hemiptera > Cicadellidae > Neoaliturus > Neoaliturus tenellus. Next base: position 38,992 of record JAQYXR010000653.1, read on the forward strand.
GTTGGCAGAAATAGGTTGAAATGTGTTTTTGACAGTGTTAAAAACGCCAATGCATTTTTGAACTCTTCATTTTCCAAAGAGAATAATGTCAACGCCTACATCCCTTCCTACCAAATCAAAGACAGGGTCTGGTCAGGGGTGTTGACCCATCAATTCCGGAGGCAGAAATTTTTAACAATTTAAGCCAAACTTTTGCCATTGCTTCTGTCAGACGGCTCAAAAAACGCGTCGTAAAAAATGATGGTCAGATCACTCATGTCCCAATTCCATTGGTAGTTGTGACATTTAAAGGGAAATGCCTTCCTGAACACGTAAACTTGTTCTATACTAGATGTACCGTTGAACCATATGTCAGACCTCCTATCCAGTGCATTAACTGCCTTAGGTTTGGACATACGGCGAAGACCTGTCGGGGTAAGAGGCGCTGTGGTAACTGTTCTCTTGACCACAAGAGTCAAGATTGCCCTAACTATCGATCTCCTTGTTGTATATTTTGTAAGGGGGGTCATTCTGCCCTTAGCCGGGACTGTCCACAAAAAACTATTGAATTGAAAGTCAGCGAATACATGGCTTATGAAAACCTCTCATACGTCGAAGCCAGGGATATTATCGTCCCTTCTAAAAGAGGCCGACTTGAAGGTCATTCCTATGCCAGGTCTCTAAATTTCAGAAAGGACGACTTCCCCAGTCTCCCGACAAAAGTAGATACAAATGTCAGAGAAAAGTTTTGTGTACAACCAACTCGTTTTCTTCCTCCCTCAATTTCTTACCAATCTCACACTAGCCCCTCTTCAATTTCTAATGATTCTCAAAGGACTTTTCAAGATAATCCTTCAAGTTCCCAACACCGAAAAATCCCTATTCCACACATAGTTTCTCCTAATTTCACTCACAGATACTACAATCAGTTCAGTAACCAACACGTTTCACCCACTGCCCCTGTATATAATCACTCTACTGCCCCTTCAAACTTTGGTTCTGTGACAGTGGATGATGGTTTTTCGAGTTCCACTCAAAGTGAACTTGTCTCAATAGTTAATAGGTTTGTATATGAGAAGCTTCCGATATCGAATTTGATATCAGCCTTACGTAAAATACTTATGAACTATAATGAGCCTCCACATACTGATGACTGCAGTTATGGTAAAGCAAATGAAGATCAAGATCAGTAAAAGTTGTGTTACGCAAGTTTTCTTCCTCCATATTACTTTGGCTATGGTGAGTACTATTAATATACTTCAATGGAACTGTGAATCTGCGGTCGCTCATAAAGTTGAAATTGAAAGTGTTTTGTATAAGTACAAAATTCACATTGCTGCTTTTAGTGAAACATGGTTTACGCCATCCTTGAATGTCAGGTTTAAGAACTATTATTTGGTAAGAAACGATCGTTCTACAATCCAGAGAGGCGGTGGAACAGCAATTCTTGTGCATAAAAGTTTAAATTTCAGCCTGGTCTCGTTCACCAGACCTCCTCAATTTACTGCTTATAATTTGGACATTTCAGTAATAGTTGTTAAAATCGACGCCCAAAATGTTTACTTATTCTCAGTTTATGCTCCCCCAAGACATAAGGTTTCCTCAGATGTGATGGTCAATTTTTTTTCTCAGTTCCCAAGTCCACAATTAATACTTGGTGACTGGAATGCTCACCATGTGAGCTATGGCAATTTGTCCAATGACTGGCAAGGTGTACAGTTTTATAAGTTTATAAACGATTGTCAAATGTCAATACTTAATACGGGGTCTCACACTTACGTCCCGGGTCCCCGTCAAAGGTCATCCGCTATTGATGTGTCTTTAAGTTCTCCGCAGATTTCCTTATCTATTGACTGGAAAGTCTTGGAAGATCGGTGTGGTTCTCGTCACATGCCCATTTTGCTTACTTATAATTCCAGAGCTAACCATAACGTCTCTCTTACCGACAACTCTTCTGATATAATAAAGTGGAAACTTGGTTCTGCTGATTGGTCAGTGTTTGGCAAACGTTTGAATGACTCTTTCGTTAACTTCCAAATTGAAGAAGATCCTATTATTGCGTACAATGATTTTTATAACCTATTGATTAAGGTAGCTCATGAAACTATTCCAAAATCTAATCCTCCACAACAAAAGTTTTCCCCTGCTGTGTGGTGGACTCCTCAATGCTCGGAAGAAATTCAGAAGAGAAAGAGGTGTTTTATTGCATACAGACGGTGTTTTATTGCATACAGACGGTGTCCCAATTTGGAAAACTTTTTACTTTACAAAAAACAGGAAGCTCTCACGAAAAGATTCCTTCGAACTTGTAAGAAACAAAGTTGGATCAAATTCTGTGAATCAATAAACAGACAAACTCCTGTTTCCAAAGTATGGACTCAAGTTAAGAAAATTAAGCATAGGTTTAACAATTGCAATGACATCCCAATCTCTAATTGTTTCCAGGAATGCTCCGATGAATTCCTTGAATCATTGACCCCCGCATATGTGATGAATTCCTTAGGTAGAAATGTTTCTAATGATCCTGACCCCAAGTCACTATTTCTATGCTCCCCTTTTACCCGTGAAGAGTACAATTATATAGTACAAAACCTGAACAACTCATCCCCAGGAAAGGACACTATACCTAACCTTTTCATTGTTCATTTTCCAGAAAACGTTCACAACGTATTCCTTCACATCATAAATAAAATTTGGTTATCCTCAAAAATTCCCCCGTCATGGAAAGAATACTTGATAGTTCCTATTTTAAAACCAGGAAAGGATCCAAAGAGATCGGGGTCTTATAGACCAATATCTCTATCTTCTACTTTGTGCAAAGTAATGGAAAAACTCTTAAACAACCGACTTCAGTGGTGGGTAGAAGTTAATTGTGACCTCTCCCCAACCCAATTTGGGTTCCGAAAGGGCAAAAGCTGCATTGATAATTTGGCAATTCTATCTACAGAAATTGAAGCGGCTTTTGCTCACAACAAGCATGTTCTGGCTAGTTTCATTGATATATCTAAAGCATACGATAATGTTGACTTAGCTATATTATTTACAAGATTGCTTCAGTTGAAAATCCCCTCACATGTATGTGTGTTTATAGCTCAACTTTACCAAAATCGATCCGTCCAATTGAAGGTCAATAATAAAATCAGTTATGGAAGAAGTACGAGCAAAGGTTTACCCCAAGGATCGGCTCTTAGTCCTCTACTATTTTGCATCTACATAAAAGATGTATCCCGAGTTTTATGTCATGGTGTCCATTCTTTAGAATTTGCAGACGACATTGCTTTATATGTTGCGGATGACAATTTGTATAGATGTCAAAACAAAATGAATCAATCCCTCTCTGCCATTTTAAATTGGGCTATTCAAAGTGGCTTCGACCTATCAGCGGAAAAATCTTCTGCAATGATATTCTCTCGATCACGGCGCTCTCCTGCTATTGAAGTAAAACTCCAAAGTGACGTTATTCCTTTTAAAAGTGTATTCAAATTTTTGGGAGTGGTTTTTGATACAAAATTAACTTGGAAACATCACGTGGACTACGTATATAATAAGTGTATTAAGAGGCAAAACATTCTTCGAACAGTGGCTGGACATCGGTGGGGTGCAGATCCCGCTTGTCTTTTGAACTTGTATAAATCTTTGATAAGGTCAATAATCGATTACGGAAGTTTTATTTATGGAAACGCTTCGGAAAAAATCTTAGATAAACTTGACAAGATCCAATTCAGTTCAATCCGTATTTGCATGGGCTACATGAACTCGTCTCCGTGTAGAGCAATGGAAGTTGACTGCGCTGTCATGCCTCTACATATAAGGAGACAACTTTTGGTTCATAAGTATATATATAAAGTGTTCTCATTAACAAGTCACCCTCTTCTTAAAAATCTTCAATCAATGCACCTCCTCAACCAAATGAATCAATATTGGACTGGTCACGACACTCCTCTTCTCCTGTTGGGTTACAGTTGGCTGATTCAATCCAACATTGAAATGAAGAGATCATATTTGAACCCTTGTTTTGGTGGAAGATATAGCGGTCTATTTGTTACATCCCTGTGTTCTTTTCTCCATTCTCCAAGTCTCAGATCACCAAAATCTGCTCTAAACATGTGAAAAAATACATTGAATCCGAAATAGTCTCTAATTGGTCACCTACTTGCGTCCACCTCTACACTGATGCCTCTAAAGACAAAAACAATAATCTTACTAGCTGTTGCGTGTATGACAGGACTAATGACAAGGTTATCTCTCTTCGGTTGAACGATGCGTTTTCCGTCTACTCTGCCGAAGCAATTGCCATATTAGCGGCCTTGAATTATCTAGAAACGCTTCCTCCAAGTAAAGTTGTCATATTTTCAGACTCTAAAAGTGTTCTCTGGCGCTTCAAAATTGTAAGTTTGATGCTAAAACGTCTTATTTAGAGTATGAAATTAAACAAAAATTTATGAAATTATTACTCCTGAATTTTGAAATATCTTTCTTTTGGGTCCCCTTCCACATTGGCATTTATGGGAATGAACAAGCAGATTCATTCGCTAAAGACGCTCTTGCTATAGACGCAATCAATAACTCTTTCATCCAAGTTTTAAGGACTTTTACCCAGATGTAATACGACAAGCCAACATACAGTGGCAACAGGAATGGCAAACAATTGCACAGTTTAAGGAAACAGAGTTTTTAGATTAAAACCAGACGTTACGACTCCACCTTGGTTTAAAGATTTCAAGGCTTCTAGACGCAAATTGAAAATGATTTCACGTCTTCGCATTGGTCACTGCGCTATTCCTCAGCATCTAAATAGACTTAATATTGTAAACAACCCCCAGTGCCAGTGTGGAAAGATGTCGGTTCTATTGACCATATAATTTTTTGGGTGTCAACAATTTTTGCACAATCGATTATGTCTATTTTCAAGACCTGAGAAAAAATAATGTGTTCATTCCAGTGAATACCATGTCTCTTCTCGAGGAAACGACAAGAAGATTTTGGAAGCTCTTTGCAAATTCTTGTTATCTAGCAACATCAATGTATAACTTTTTAGTGGACTAATCATTACTAATGTATGATTGTTAATGTTCCTCCAAATTGTATATAGTTATGGCAAGCCATGGACATATTTGTCATGTAGCCAAAATAAATGATTAAAAAAAAAAAAAAAAACTCTCCATAAGGATAACATGGAAACTTTAAAGGACTCTAGCGCGAAAACCGGATTTTTTCAGCTATGGGACCAGCTCCAATCAGTTTCTGTGGCCAAAACCCCCATATTCAATCAAAAAATAAAAAAATCCTTGGAGCGAAAAAAAACTTTGCCCGTACAAATGGAGCTTGTTTTAGAGTATAAGATAAGATATGAATTTAAAACTACTAAGAATCACCTACTGGTCGAAATTCGACCAAAATTTTAGTTGATCTTGAGCCAATTAGTTAAAAAAAAATTTTTTTACTTAACATCTGTTCTTCCTGATTTGCTAGCATTTGTATTACAACAGCTATCTTAGGATTCCATAAATTATACCTCTCCCATAAGATTAACATTGAAACTTTTGAAAGCCTGTGGGGTGTAACCCTGGGGACCAATGTGAATTATATGCGATTCTGGTCATCTACAGCACAATACCTTTCTAACGGTATATGCGGATTTACCCTACGATGCACACAAGCTGAGAAAAAAGGAGGAAAAGAAACATGCTTGTCTATTAATATATAGATCATTTTAAAGATATTTATTTCTGCATACAATTTTATTATAGTTTCCGACAAATTCTTAGAGCGTCGCATACTAACTGGTGGACTAAGTACTGGTATATTTTATTTACAGTTATAACTAAGTTGTTACTGATTTCACATATCAAGTCTCCTACATTTTTGTTTTGCAATTCTTGCTGTTAACTAAAATTGGAAAGGGACCCAGAAACAAAAAGTCTACATACCAACAAAAATTTACCTGATAAGTATTGTTGAGATATTGAATGAAATTTTGATGAGACTCTGAGGGGTTGTGAGGAGTAGGTGATGATTCGATTCCGTCTGAACCATCTGATAATCGGAGGGACACGGCTGCGAACCTTACACTGCAGCGAAGCAAGCAGTGGCGCCACCACAGTGACATTATCATTCATACCCCTACTATCATGGGGGGCTCCCTCTTGCTGTCTGGAAGAAAAATCTTCGGTAAACTTTCACCTTAGGTGACTTTAGGTATCTTAGGTAAAAAAGGGCCTCTATCAACAAGAAATATGAACACAGAGGCATCATAACGTTTGATCCTATTCTAGAGGACCTGGATTTTGAATGTCACTTCTGTAACATGTATATAACTATGCTATAAGTATATAACTGGTTAACTTGTATATATATGTATGTAACATGTATATAACTATATGTATATAACTGGGTTTTCATAATTTCTTCATTAGTATGAGGGGACCAGTATTTACTCGGTGAACTTGTAAAATTATGAAACATCAAATCATTACTTCTCTATACACACACACTGGAATGCTAGCCCAAAAAGCTACATTCTTTACAAGACGAGCTCGTTTGCTTCACACACACCAGACCAAAGGGTGCTGCTTTATGGTCATTATTGAACCGCAGGTGGAAATGTAATACGTTTGTTTATTTCTACATTTATCAGTATCACTGATTTTTTTTCCATTTAGAAGCCACAAAATTAATTAAGAATAACATTGTCACTTTGAAAGGCTGTAAGACGAAAAATGTATGTCTCCCAGCCTTGTGATCAGCTCCAATGTATCCTTCAAGGCAAAAAAAACTCATATAAAGACCCTAGAACTAGAAAAAATTTAATCGTACAATGCTTGTTTTATATTCGTTGTTTAAAGTTCATTGTGGTGATGGTGAGTTTACATGTTATTGTTTAGTAAATTATTGAAGACATTTTCTATCATTTGAAGTGATGAAAAATGTCTGCAATAATTTACTATACAATAACTTGTTTTATGTGTCGTCGTCCGTTTATCGTTGCACCTAAGAGACTAGGAGACCATACGCACATACGGTACACACACGAATTGCATTCGACCCTCCTGCAAGTAGATGACTTACACACTGGGTGGTCCAATAGGACACTACTATTTCTGTAAATTGACTGGTTTGACCAATATTACTTGTATAAGATATATTGTGTTATAGATTTTCAAAGCAGAGTCTTGTGGTGCTAAAAGAAATAGTAAATATTACTTTAATAAATTACAAATTTTGAATAAAGAGTATTTCAAATTGAACTGTCTAAACTATGAATTTCTTGTATTATTTTGTTACAAAAGGTAAATTTACAATATTGTTACCAAGGGCATTACTGTACACTGTACAACCTTACTTCCATTCACCATACTTGCTAACAAAAATACCATTGAAAAAAAAATACCGATATGAGAGCCTGGTGTATTGGATAGGAGGTCCTCAGTGCTGACTTAAATTTTAGAAAACTTATCGCTTAAACCTAATAATTAAAGAAAAGTATTAAAAAAAATAAGAAGAAAAAAGTATTTAAAAGTACATAAAAGAAGACCTAAAACCAAGATGTAAAAATGTACACTATCCTTTTTTAGTGTTTAATATTCACACCAAACCTTTTGCAACAATATATATTATATTGTTCTTGAAATGTTTTAGTATGATTTGAATAGTTTTTGTGTCATTCAGTGGAACTCATACTGAAGTTTGTTTCTAAACTAAATTGGTAAATATCCATACAAACGGAAGGTGATACCTTACATTCTAAAGTTCCCACCTTCGGTTCTGAAACGGGCCATTTTGAATTTAGCTAAGGTAGTTTCTCAGCTTAGATTATCCAATGAAAATGTCAAAATAGTTTATTAAAAAGGCTTAACTCACTCAGGATACGTAGTAAAGAAAACTTAATTAAATCTTAGCCATTTTTAGTGAAATGACCTTTAAAAAATAGAAGGCTACCAAAACATACCAATAAATTGAAGCATGTAGATGTTAGGGGTGACTAGAGAACCATCGAGTGTGATGTGGCACCGATACAACCCGGAATCCCGAGCCCTGGGCTCCAGCAGGGTATAAATGGGGGGGCAGCGGGGGCCCTCCCCCCCGCACAGTCGCCCCCACACCCCCGACTCGATACATGCAGCTGAGCTGCCGACACGGCATGGCTATATTGGAAACATTCAAAACTCATTAGTCCTTACTGGTAAAATAATCCAGTTTTACCTGGTTTGAGTAGATTTTATTTTATATTTTATTCAGGCCAATTTTTATTATTTCATTTGTACTAAGTACCTGGGGGCCGAGCGTTTGCTCGGTAAAATCAAACAGCAATATTCTTTATATTAATATCAGTTATGGACAGTGCGCTAAAATGCCCAGTGCATAAAGGCTCATTTCTTGTTCTAGACAAGCTCGTTTTCTTGTCTTGCTTGTTTCACTCGCCTGTCAGACTGTTTCATTGTAGGCCTACGGGTGCTGCACTCCAGTGTATATTTTTTTTAAAACATATGTTGTATCTACAACACGTTGATTTTAATTATTTAGTTAACAGATGTTTCCATAATACTTTTGCTTTAAATTCAAATTCAACTTAAAAAATTCATGAGTTTTTTTATACTTTGACATGACTTAATTATATAAACATTTATAATCAGCCGAATGAAGTAGCCTACGTTTTAGAATATGATCAATTATTTATACTAGAGATCGCCTCCTGATCGAAATTCGATCTAAATTTCAGTTCATTTGGATCCAAGAAGCTTAAAAATATTTAAGAACTAAAACATCTGTTCTTCCTGTTTTTCTAGCAGTTGTTTTTGCAACAGCTGTCTAATGATTTATTCAATTCTCCTTCGTCCATAAGATTTACATTAGAACTTTGAAAGCCTAAGGAACTTTGCCACATGGGGCGTAGCCCTGGAGTCCGATGTGAATTAGAATGTGATTCTGCTCATCTACAGGACTATACCTTTCTATCGGTATGCACGGATTTCTTCTACGATGCACTGGAGTTGAGGAAAAAGTAGGAAACGAAACATGCTTGCGTATTAATATATAGATTTTTACAGTAAGGCCCAGTACACACGAGCGTCTTGCGTCTGCGTCGACGCAGCATCATCTTGAAGCGGCGTTTGAGCAGTGTATGTAATCAAATGGGGTGGTTCACACGACAGGCGTAGCAGCGGCATTGCAGCAGCTGTGATGCTGCGTCAAGTTGGCTGCAAGCTTCACGCTCGCGTCGGCGTTCTCGGTTCACACGAGCGTTTTGCACCTGTGTCGACACAGCTTCCTTCTGCAGCGGCGTTTGAGCAGTGTATGTAATCAAATGGTGCAGTACACACGAGACGCGTGCAGCAGCAGGACATCTGCGTTGATGTGGCTGCAAAATTCGAGACTTGCGTCACTGCCCAAACGTAGCTGCACTGCCTCTTCTCCCAGTGTTGCCACATGTTCATAAATAAAAAGACGATAATTTTGAATAATACTAATGAAAATAATATTGATAAAAAAATTAATAATAAATATTTTATAAAATATGGATTTTTATGGTGAAAAATAAACAACTTAACGTTAGTTAAGATTCTACCGTGCTATCGTTTATTAAAAACTCAGTAGGAATACTAAAGTTATCAAAAAATAAAAATGTTTGTGATATATGTTATCTTGTAGCTATTTTTTCAATTATTATAGACTCTTTGAATCGAGGCAAACACCTAATTTTACGGTATGCCATAGTTTCTTTTATCTGCATCTGCACTTTGAATTCAGGGCAAGATCGATCATAAGAGGAGTGGGGACCATTGCAGAAGATGCAAGTCGGATCGTTTACTTTGTTGCAATCAGAAGAATGATGGTCCGACGCGCAGTTAGGACACCGACGTCCACTTTTACAATTCTTTGAAACATGACCATATCTTACACATTTAAAACACAATACTGGAGATGATACATAGGGTTCTACAGGACATCTGGTAAAAAACATGTACACAAAGTCCGGCAATCTCTTGCCTCTAAACTTCACAGAGACTAATGGTATGGGTTTTAAGGATTTTTTACCGTCCTCGTCAACCACTGTTTTGTTCAACCTCTTAACGGACATAATGGCTAGGTCGTTTGAAATTTTTAAATTGTCGAATATTTCTTCTTCTGACAAAGCTACATCGATATTACGTAACAGACCAATTCTTTCCAGTTGATAGGTAGGGATGAAAGCTTTCAACTTGTTATCTTTAACAAAAGAAGATGTGGTGAACATGTTTGCATCAGCAGCTGTTTGAAAGATGCATGCAACTCGATTTTTACTTTCTCCCCCTATACCATAGTATATGGAGAAAGTATTGTTTTCGTCAAAATTTTCGAATTTGAGTTGTTGGTGGATTTATCCATTTTGGTTCCCCCTGAGTCCAAAAAAGTGGTTTTCGGAGTGATGTCTGTGTGTGTGTGTGTGTGTCTGGATGTATACAGAGCTAGAAAATGCCCCAATGGTCCGATTTTGGTGAAATTTGGTACGTAGGTCCAAAACCACAATAATTCCAGGCGTTTTTTTCATTTTTTTGAATTTTTGATTTTTAAGGGTAGTTTACCCCAAAAAAACCCTCAAAAAACGTGAAAAATCCAAATTTTTCAAAAACGGCTCTAACGATTTTGATTAAACTTTTGTGGTTTATTAAGATTAAAATGCTGAATAAAATGACACCACCCGCATCTCCGAGAAAATGCGCGTTCAAAAGTTATAGAGTAAAAAGTGTTTCAAAAATCAATTTTTTGGATTTTCAAAATAGCTGTTATTTTGAAATAAATTTTACTTATGACCATTAAATCAAGCTCAAAAAGCTAATTAATCCAGTACTTTAAATTATTGCTCTATGTCAAGTGGTTGCGGAGAAAATTCAATTTTTCGTTTAGCGGTAAACGCAGTACGTTGTTAAAAGTCAGACGCGCGTAGGGTCAATCTCGTGCTGCTCAGCTGTTAGCTATCTGATTGAGCCATCAAGACATTAATGTTTTGAGGCTTTTAACACCTTTTTGATATTGTTGGGAGAAAGTATGTGTCAGTTAACTGATACCGTTTATTATTTAGAGGTTTGATTTCCAAGATTCCCCTAACATTGCCATTAAAAAGCTTCCTGCCCAAGGAGATGGGATGCATACGGCCAATATTTCGTTGGTCGTCCAGGTTTTCAACATATACCAAGAAGGGAGCAACATCATCATTACCATAGAGATTAATGTGAGGTGAATTAGGTTCTTGTTGATTCACTGTAGGGCTCTGGGAATAGTTATGATCGATAGGCCTGTTGTTTTCTGGTATTACATCAATGTTGGGATGGCCATTGACGTCTTGAGTTTCGATACTGTCGTGCACAGAACTAACATCAGTGAGTACAGTCACTTCTTGAGAAACTTCATTACCGGTTTCAGTCTCCATAATTTCACCAACTTCAGATTTCAACAACTTATTATTTCTCTGCTCATTTGAGGTACTTGAACGTCTTTGTCCGCGCCTTTTTACAGATATTGACCATCCTGTGTCACCATTGAGACCGGGGCTATTTACACTCATTTCAAAGAGACCCACTAAGGAAAACGACCAAAAAACGAACTACGGTTAAGTAAAAGATAAAATCAAACTGAAAATAAAACAATCCTCCCACAAAGACTATGTTTTAGTTAGTTAAAAGCAATTATTTTACTTCTGAAATAAAACACGTCCTTCTTTTACAAAATGTAAACCATTCCCTTTTTTAAATATATTAATTAGGCAATAATAATACCAATAATAATTGTTTCCTGCGTTACTCTGTGGTAATATAAAGAACGCCACTTTACCTTTTACAATGAGACCATTACTAAATGCCAAATATGTATTATGTTTTAATAGTCAAAAATTGTATTTAAAGATGCAGATTGGGTATATTTCGATTAGTACGTTTTTGATTGTTGTAAACTATTTACAACATAATGCTATTTACCTGTGGCAATAATAATAATTAGCCAAGCGATGATCTGCCATGCAGTAACTGATTGAAGGGTCTGGTGCCCCTAGAATACAGTTTATATTCCCCCTCCCATATTTGCTGTTTCCGTTACAGAGGCATTGGTATTGGCAGTACAGAATTCATGGTATGAAGTAAATGTTGGCACAATGGTCTGAGGTAAATGATAGGCTACGTTAAGTTAGCGTTGTCATTAAAGCCTTTTCATTTTCAAATTTAACTTCAAACAACATTTAAAAAACCATCTGAAAGCCATGTTTGCCAACTCGAAGCTTTAAAACAACCTCGCCGGTCACACAAAAGAATGAGGGCCGTCCTCTTCCTTACAAATACTCTGCCTCCGCCTCCTCATCGCAAGGAGCTGTATCTGAATATCGAGGGCCCGGTTGAACTCGTGCATTTATGGATCACCGGCGCTAATTGTAATTATAGTACCTTTCTATTCATTGTGCTCGTTGCAATTACTGTAATCATTGTAATAATTATTGTACTCATTGTATAATTATAGCACCGATAAAGTTAAAAAAAAACTTTATTATTTTTTTACCGATAAAGTAATTAGAAATATTTACCTTGTCACTTTCGGAGGACACAAAAAGTCTAACAAATGCTCCTTTTACTAAACAGGAACTCACGGTGTATTCAGTGCTTCCTATTCTTTATAGTTAGGATATAATTATAAACTAAGAATTGCAAAGACTACAGTTCTCTTTTATATTCCTCTATTATTTACCTGAGCACTGATCGATATTTCGATAGCATAACTATACGGTAAATTTTTTAAAATCCACATGACTATTATGGCAAATCATAAACATATGTTGCTTAAATTCAAGTCAACGCCAAACTAACGCTACGTGTGAACTGAATATTTGCAGCACAGCCGCGTCGATGCAGCGTGCACGCAGAGTGTTTTGACGCCCGTGTGAACCGGGCCTAAGTAGTACCATTTACATTTAATAATTAGTAACTGGCTGCAATGCAAAACCACGTGTTTATACTGGAAAACGTCTGCACTTTGACAGTTTGAGTCGCAGCTGTCTTCATCATTTCTTTGTTTTGATTTTAAACTCCATAAGACCAAAGTAAAATTTTTTAAATTCAATTAAAGATTATGAAGAAATCAGATTTTTCCTGGCACAGAGACCTGTATTTAGGATACATGTGATTTATTTTTATCCCAGAAGTAAGTTATTTGCAAAGTTTGAAGAAAATCGTTCAAGCCGTTTTTAAGATTCATGTGCAAACATACATACATACATACATACAAATACCTTACTCATATTAGAGTATAGGATGAATTAAAAAATTATAAATAAACTTTTTGGCCAAAGATTACTAATATTTAAAATCAATCTTGCCATACCTTATAATCCCATGTCAAGTTGAGACCATTCTGAATGTGTCGAAATCTCTCCTTGATTTGGCATCGGATTCGAGTTTCCCTTCCAGCTTCGTGAATCTCCGTCTTCACCAAAGGAGGTCCAGTATCTGGCCAGTCTGAGCAACATTTTATTTTATTTTATTGAATTGATTTTGAATAAAGAAAAAGAATAATTTTAACAGACCATAGAAAGGACATCAAATAGAAAAGTATTTAATTACAACAGAAAAACTTACTGTAGTAGTTGTTGAACTGAGCAATCACAAGTCCACATAAATTGAGGAAGAGCAAAGCTGAACCACCCCGTGTATCCATCTGATGTTGCCCTCAACATCGTCCCTGGAGGAGAATTAAACATTAGTGTGGCACAGCAGTAACTTTTGAAAGCATGTCAAAAATTTAGAATTTTTAGAATATTTTATAAAAAATGATCTAAAATACAGTAATTTGAAAATTACAGTACCTATCATATAACTTGTAAGATACTTTATTTTTCATCTGATTGTACCATTGACTATCATAGTCAATGCTTATATGGTCAGTTTTTTAATTTAATCAATAAGACAGTTAGTCAATATTTGAGATATCCTATACTATAAATGCAGGGGAAACGCCACTTTCTCGGTAACTACTAAACCAATCTTTGTATATCAAATTAAAGGGAAGGTGCATAGATTTGCTCGATTTCATTAAAATAAAATATCGTCTTTAGAGTTATATCGAATAGCCCGAGTTTGTAATAATACAATTGTTAAGATGGAAGAGTAATATTCAGTACAAAATATGTCAGCTTATGATTAGTAAGCTGTGAGAAATTTTGTATTGTTTTTATAATCCACAAGATTAAAAAAATATATAATTATAAATTCTGCAATATTGTTATAAATGATTTGATGGCCCATCTTTCTCCCAGTTAGTTCTATTCAACTGTAGTTGAACAAAATTCCATCTTAAATGGTCTGTAGTTTTAGCGAGGATAAAAGACACATATTTTTTATATATTTATAGATATAGAGATAGATATAATAATGGATTTTTTTATTTTTGTGTCTATCTACGCCATTGGCATTTTTAACGTTTTGATGGGGAACGGTCCAAAACCCAGTCTTGTTACTATTTAACATCGACCAGTTTGTTAGAAAGCATCATTATCTAATAGCCCAATGACAAATGGCAACTGGGTCCGGTATCGAACCTTTAAAAAGCTACTAACTTTTCTCAGGATCGAACCGGCAACCTTTGGATTCAAAGGCGAGCACTTTAACCACTCAGCTACCCAGCCAGTTTATGAACTAGTTCACTTGTTAATCAAATCGAGCAAATTGATTTGAAATCAATTAAAATTCCAATTGATTAAATTAAATCAAATAATATTAATAGTAGTGTCTTTTGGCCACTCCTGGCTCAGGTCAAGGTCAGCGGTTGGAAGTGGCAGGTGTGGGTTCGAACGTGGCAGCTGTCCGTGGGGGCGAGGGAGGGATGGGGAGGGGAGGGAGGGTTTACAGGAGGGGATGGAGTTTCGGGAGCGCATTCGTTTGCGGATCGTCGACGGGGAAGGTTGTAGCGGTTAGGGTTTAAGAACAAAATTGACCAGTGGCGAGGGTGGGATTCGAACCCGGCCCGCCGGCGTGTGAAGCCGGCGCCTTACCCCTGCGCCACCGAGGTAGTTGTCGGGAGGCGGTGGAAATGTGTCAGATAGTCTGTGGCGACGGCCGGCGTAAGGGTTCGCGGTTTGGCCACCAGAGTGTACTAGGGCCGCGTCTAGTTCTCACTTTATCCAACAGATTGCAGCAGTGGGTGGCCGCACATAGTTTACCTTAAATCCGACAGAGTGTAGCTCAGTCAGAAATGTCCCGTGCACGATGAAGTAGGTTTACAATTGGCAATTGTACAGGTAAATCTTGTATCGCAGCAATAAGTACAATAGTAGACGGTTGTAAAGTGTATCACTTGCAGGTGTGCAGGAAATGTCCCGTGCACGACGGAGTGGAATTACAATTGCCGATTGTAAATGTGTCAGATAGGCACATAAGTAACTTTCCGTGGATAAGCAAGTGGGGGCTACAACTGTTGATTGAACAGGTAAATCTTGTATTGTAGCAATAACTGTAATAGTAGACGGATGCAAAGTGTATCGCCTGCAGGTGTGCAAGAAATGTCCCGTGCACGATGAAGTAGGATTACAATTGGCAATTGTACAGGTAAATCATTAATGTAGCAATAAGTATATTAGTAGACGGTTGTAAAGTGCATCACTTGCAGGCGTGCAGGAAATGTCCTGTGCACAAATAAGTGGGATTACAATTAACGATTGTAAATGTGTCAGATAGTCTGTGGCGACGGCTGGCGTAAGGGTTCGCGGTTTGTCCACCAGGGTGTACTAGGGCCGCGTCTAGTTCTCACTTTATCCAACAGGGTGTAGCACGTGTGGCTGCACCTAGTTTACCTTATATCCGACAGGGTGTGGCACTGGGTGGAAAAATACGGGAAAAGGATGCAGGGGTGCCAATCCCCAGGTAAACCCCAACATATCCCCATGAATTCCCTAAATTTCCCCGCGGTGTTACCAACTTATTTTATCCACTATAAAAAAATGAAATGCTGGGGGTTATACTACAAAAAGTGCGTAAAACCCAAAAATGTTGGCTACACAGTATATAAAATTAATGGCTAGAAGCTGTTGAAACTGTAAGAGAAATGTCCCGTGGATGAGTAGTATTAGTTACATTTGGCGATTGTACAGGTGATTACACTGTGTATCTAGAGGTTTATATTAATTAAGACTTTTAGTAGTCTTATAGTTCAAGATTAAAGAGCAGAATAAAACATATGTTCAAGGAGGAGCGGTCATACAAACCAGACAATAACGTGAATAAGAATAGTCGGGCAGGATCGTCAACAGGTGTAACAAAATCGAAATGTCGATACTTTACCATGTCAGTTAAGACAGTCTGTAAAATAATATCAGTAGAACAAATGTTGCAAAGGTCAGGTCCTGCACCATGCAACTGGTGAAAACTGAAGTGTTTCTTAAGCTAATCATTTATTGTAGCCGACCAAGTAAAATGACATCTTAAATTAATAGAAGGAGGAGCGGTCATACAAACCAGACAATAACGTGAATAAGAATAGTCGGGCAGGATCGTCAACAGGTGTAACAAAATCGAAATGTCGATACTTTACCATGTCAGTTAAGACAGTCTGTAAAATAATATCAGTAGAACAAATGTTGCAAAGGTCAGGTCCTGCACCATGCAACTGGTGAAAACTGAAGTGTTTCTTAAGCTAATCATTTATTGTAGCCGACCAAGTAAAATGACATCTTAAATTAATAGAAGGAGGAGCGGTCATACAAACCAGACAATAACGTGAATAAGAATAGTCGGGCAGGATCGTCAACAGGTGTAACAAGATCGAAATGTCGATACTTTACCATGTCAGTTAAGACAGCCTGTAAAATAATATCAGTAGAACAAATGTTGCAAAGGTCAGGTCTTGCACCATACAACTGGTGAAAACTGAAGTGTTTCTTAAGCTTATAGTGGGATTCACGAAAATAGTCCGATGAGAGTCAAAACATTGTTGCCAAATTTATTCTGAAACACATGTTTACACTGTATTTCACATGGCAAACTTAACAAAAATGACAACATTGCAGGGCGAGAGGGGGTGAGGGGGAACACAGCTGTTAAAATTTCCATCGGACTATTTTCGTGCATCTTACTATAGCCAATGTAGTACGCGGTCTGGAAACTGTGGTGTTAAATTATTTTAAACCATTAGGTAAAATCGTTATCCTATGAAAAGAAAACAAAATATTACCCATGAGCATTACAGACACAGTGACGGACAGAAAGAGAGAGAAAGAGAGAGATGGAGACAGACAAAGGGAGAGAAATTTGGATGACGCCGATTTTAAATTCTGCTATGCATACAAAGTAAAAATAACCGAACATTTTAAGATTCTAATCAATGTACAGACAAAACACAAATTTTATTAATAAAAATAGATTGTTGCGGGAAACTCAAGTAAAATATAACGCAAGAGAGAATGTAAGTTATTTATAATGATTATACAATAAAATAATTATACATTAAGTGATAAACAGAAAATAGAGCGAATTTTTCTTTTGCCCAGCCAATTTACTAACGTCACGACAGAGTTGTTAAGAATATGCAGATGCATCACAAGTTACTTTTTGTTGACATCCTTTGATTAAATGGTCAACATATCCTGATATCGCTTATAGTAATTTGTAGTAAGTATTTATTTCAAATAGTTAATTAGATTCTTAATGAATGGTGGGGATTTAACTTTTTTACTGATGAGATTCCCTACACCTAATAGATACTAAAAACCCTTTTGCGATTCAAGGTTTATATTTAGTGATTTTACATGAATAGTTGATTGGTTTGGTTGCTGCGTGTATTGCTTTATTTAAAATGTTAACAGATTAATCAGCTGCTTCGTTAGAATCAGTGCAATTAGTAATTGTATCCGAATTTTGCAAAAATAAAATATAACTTTTTTTTTCCTTATCTATAAAAAAATTGGAGGTTTGAGGACAAGGATTTACATGCTGTGCCGTTGTCACAAGATACCAATTTTTGCCCTATACAAAACATTGAGGTAACGTTCCGCAAGTGGTGTTCTGTTATCCACAATAATGTATAATTTGGTGTCTTCTATAACAACCAATGCATTTGGTCCCTCAACCGAGGTTCATAATACCGCTCAAAGTCATGAAAAACAGTTCCAGGTCTTGGGGACGGCCTCTGATAAACAAGAAGGAACGTGAACGATCGCAATGAAGCAATAAAAAAAAACTTTATACCCATCCAAAGTGCTTTACTGTACAAATTATATTTGCATACATTATTTAAATATTTGCTAGGTACATATACTTATACCACCTTAATATTTTTATATAATACAATTTTTGCGCACTTGAAGCCGCAGTCATACGGCTGTCGGCTTGGTTCTCAAAAACCCAATTAGCTAGAAACTTAAAACAAAAATTTTACGAGCAACTCAAATTTAATATACAATGTATCTGACAGCTTATTATTCATTATTTTACAAACACACTGAGAACAAAGCAATAATCATATTGAATTCACGCGTAAAACTTATACTACAGTTGGACTTTAACATATATATGTATATGTATACAATTTAAATCATGTAAAATGAAACTTTTAGTATTAAATGACGTGATACATGTATGTTATGGTATAAGAGTTGTATTATTATAATATACTAGCGGCTCATAGGGGCAAAAGCCCCTAATCATAAAATTAAAATAGCATGAACTATAGCGTATTACCATTTCTTCCACAACGAAGGTTTCCAGAAAATTTAATTTTAATTTGAGGTATATAATATTTTAACAATACCGTTTGAACAGACCATTCGCCCCCAAGTACTCTTATCAATCCTGTACTATTAGGTCACCCGTTTGCAAATGCTCTATTTTGTCTGTTGTTAAACTCATATAGATCTATGGAAAATAAGTTTTGAAAGAAATTGTAGTCCCTTAATTGAGCTGTGACTGCTTTTTAATATAACATAGAAAAGCGGTAATAAAAAAAATTGATTTTTTAGCTCCTGTCAGTTTTTTATTTTTATGTTTTAGTCACAAAATTTAAACACAGTACCTCAAAGTGCATCTTCACTTGCTGTGAATATTCATCCCTCCTAATCAAAACTCTTAATTTTGTGTTAACAAAGCAGATTTTTTAAAATCACTACATGGAGAATCTTTAAGGAGAACCTTTCAGAAAAAAATCATTCTTATATATTTCCCATTTTGTTGTAAAGTTGTTTACCTGCTGTATTTCCTCTAGTATGTAGGACAAACGTCTTTAATTTTAACTCGTCTGCTATAATCCTACAATCTATAAAATGACTAAAAGGTTTCTCGGAAAATTCATCTAACAGAATACCAAAACTTCACTGATACATTTTAAGTATCAATTAATGTGGCATCGTCATTCAATATGATTGACGAAAAGTGTCAATTGATCATACATTTGACATTTTTCGTCAATAAAACCAAAACAATGGAAATAATGTAGGTGTTTCTTTAACCATAATTCATCGCCCATTGCATCTCTATCAACGATCAGAAAGCATTTTATGATTTGCATACATGCTCAGTTTTTTAACAATTTAAATTATAGTAACAACAGTAAAATCAGCAGTCAATTTTTAATAGTATGTAAGGTTGAAATAGCATTCAACTCCAAAAAGCATTCAACCAAAAATTCAACTCCTAGTAGAATTTAAATAGCTCAAAGCAACAAAACGTCTTATTATAGTATTATCACTCTAGGGTAAATTTTTATCATTTGGCTATGAACAATTCTTTACTAAATTTTATCATCTGCCTCTCGTTTTAAAATAAAACCAAAACATATATTTCAATGTACACAAAGAAGCCATTTTTCGAATCCCCATGCTAGTCTTAAGGAGGGCGTTGCACTATATTTCTCATTTCCTTGTAACTTTATGGATACGCTTTATGGGACCGAAACCTTTAATTTCAAACTCCCACCATCTTTCTGCGATTTGCAAAACGCTCACAATTTTGCTCAAGAAATTTCGTTTACAGAATTATATATATATATATATATATATATATATATATATATATATATATAGATTGCTTCTCTTGGTGTGAATTATTATGTTATCTTCAATCAATGTTATCATCTCTGTCTCATTTCGAAATTAAACCATAACACATGTTTTAATGCATACAAAGCAGACGTTTTTTAAATCCCCATGCTATTCTTATGGAGGACGTTTTACGTGATTTCTCATTTCCTGTTAACATTATGGACCTGCCGATAGTTTTCCCTCGTGCATGGGACCGAGACCTTTAATTTGAGACCCCTTCCATCTTTCTGCGATCTGTATGACGCTCACAATTTTGCTCAAGAAATATCGCTTACAGAATTATATATTATATAGATTAATCATACTCAAATTACCTTTAAAACAATGTAAGTACAGTAATAATTTTATGTATAAAAAAATTTTGAAAATATGTTTAAATTATCATGTATAAAAGCATAAAAATTCCTTAATACCAGTGAAACATGCTTTTATGATATTTGTAATGGTGAAACCTACTTTAAATCTAGTTAAACTCTTAAAATAGTGCCCTCATCATTAGTGACATCTTATCAGTTTTTCTTCGAAACCCGGTTTTAAACTTATTAACTGACTTGAAAAGTATGTAATGTATGTGTGTCAGTGCTACAATTACGAATTTCATTTTCATTTAAGGTTTCATTTAAATTCACGATTAACACTATTATAAACTGCGATAAGTAAGAACCATCATTAATAAGAAAAAATTCAACCGTTTGTCTACAGTGAATGCGTGTAACGATAGCTCCGTTGCACCGCCGGTCGGTCATTTTTGTGGTGTTGGACGTGTTTTGTGTCTACATTTGGAATAACGCTTTTAATCATTCATTGGAAATAAGACAATTGTTTTAATGTATAAATAACATTTGAAATCAATGTTTTATTTTAAATTTATCTACTGTATTTTTTCCTACTTCTCCATAGCTACATTACTTTTAATCTTAACTGTGATTTTTATACAATCTTATTGTAGCCTAATAATTATGGGGAGCAGATTACTTTTGATTTCCCTTATCTCCAACATGTTAACATATGTTCTTTTTTTTCACAAACTATTAAAGATAAATGGTTGTAATTTTTTTTTTTTTTATATTGACTTTAATTTCTAAGCCATCTTTAGGCCAGAGGATCTTTTATGTAATTTCGTTTTGTATTGATAATGTTCTATTTATTAAATATCATAAATGGTTGATTTAAAAACATTAAAAAACTATAAATGTTTTGCGAGTCATACTTTCGAAAACCCTCTGGTCTAAAGTGTTATGTCATCCTAGTGGTGCGTGAAAAATTTCACTTTTGTAATACAAACGGTTACGAAGTTAAAGGTATACTTACGTTGGGTTAGGTAAGGTAAATATCAAATTGTATCAATTCCACTCCATGCCCACTTTTTAATTTTTGCCATAAACCCTATGAGGGCAAGTCTTTAGGTTTGCCGCTATATTAGTGCTATAAGCAAATAGCCTATTTGTTAAGCCTTACCTAGTGAATGTACATACCGAATTTCACCGAATTACGTTAATAAATATGTGAGATAGAGGGTTTTGTTAATTCCTCATAACAAGAACAACATGGAAAATATTTGTTTGTTATTTTTCTCTGTAACCTGTTAACCCAAACTAAAAATTTTAAAACAAGATTGATTTTTTAAACATTTTAAAATGGTTTTAGTTAAAAGAAAACAAATTTCTTTAGTTTTAAAAGTTGAGATTTGAAAATGCCAAAAATTCATTTGAAACCTCATAAAACCTTGTTCCCATAACCCGATCATGCTGCTTCACGAATTTATGAAAATAGAGCTGGTCTTACACCTCCATATCAATTTAATAAGAATTGTTGGTTTTCGTGTTATCAGTACCAAGGACACATGCATATAGATATATATAAATATATGAAAATGAACAAATGGTGTTCACAGGTTTTTAAACTAAAATGAACCCCGTACGAACGCTGCTACCAAGATAATAGAGACCCAAATTAGACAAACATTACTAAGTTATTGGTAATAAAAATAGTTTGTTTTAATTCACTTTTGTTATAGTGTCATAGTAATCAAGCTATTAAATCTACACCTGACTCTTCGCAGATAACAGCTGTCACAAAACTGCTTAAAATGAACACTCCTTTATTTTTGTTTACTTTTAGTTGTTATTTCGTTAAAATAGCAACCCATAAGACCAATGTTAAAAATAACAAGTTTTTAAACTTAAATTTAGAGCAAATTCGATTTTTCCCTGGGATTGAGGCTGTTTCTAAGCTTATCTTTTGAGCAAAAACACTCTTAAATGCAAAGTTTAAACAAAATCTATCCGCTAAATTTCGAAATCGTAGAACACACATCCCTTCAGACATTGCTCGTAATATAGTATAGGTTCACTGCGTGATAGCCGGTGGTTCCATCACCGAGGCAGATGCATCACCCCACGTCCCCCATATGGACTGCACATAAGCGTAATACACACTCCTGCAGTGATCCGCGGTCAGCACCTGTCTTGGCTGTCTTTAAGCAAAAGTCATTGTTTTTAGTTTATGTTTTAAGAATTGAATGAGGGGCTTCCATTACATCTTTTGGTGTAAAAATACTTTTAAATATTTATATTGATCCACTTGCTCCACAATGCCACAGCTGCAATCAGCAGACCACGGAACACCACAGAGGAATGAATTTTAAGCTCTGTTTGACTTGACCCAGAGGCGCTTTTAAAATAAATTGGAAAACACTTTGTTTTTTTTATATATATATTTATACAAAGTATATAGTGGTCAAACCAGTTTTTTATTTTAGCCAGGTTAGAGGCTGCCTGCTCAAATGCATCATCTCACATTATCCCAAGCGAAAGTAGAGCTGGATCACCAGCAAAAGGAAACAATTCACCATTAATATTTAATTTTGATTTGTTGTTTATGTATATTAGAAACAGCAAAGGTCCTAGGATACATCCCATTGGCAGGGAGCGGTTACCCAACGTATGCCACAAACTGGCAAATTTATCATTTTGAAATAAATTTAACTATGTCTAATTTTAATTTTAAATAAATTTTGGTATATACTTGGTATATATATATATAAATTTTGGTAATAAATAATAAAGAACTATTATTTGGTCGAAACAAATCTTTGCAGCAAACCAATGCACAAAATTCTAAAGTGTTTTAATCCAAAAGAAATATTTTAAAATAAATGTATCAAGTGAAAGATATAAAAATAGATAACCTAGCTATAATCAGCTAACCAGCTGATATCCTACATTTATCATGTTTTGAGATTTAGAAACAGATTATTCTGTTCGCATGATGTTCTATTTATGCAAATTTGTTTTTAATCAAATTAATTTAAATTTAAATGTTTATAGTTAATATAATATTATGTAAATAAAGTATTTTATATTTTCTACTTTGGATATCAAAAACTATATCTAAATATAACAATGTATTACTAATTTATATCACTATAAAGTTGACAAGCAATATCAGACGTTACATTTACTTTCAAAGACAAGAGAGTCTAGTAACTTAGTATTTAGTTTCAAAATCAAAAGAGTCTGATATTTTAGTAAAGCGAGTGTTTTAAATTGTACGAAGTCACACATTAGATTTAGTTCAGCATAGAGAAAGAGGTTTGTTGGTTTAATCTTTGTGCAAACTCGACTTTCAAAGACAAACGAGTCTAGTAATATATTATTTTACTTTAAAAATTAAAAGAGTCTGATGGTTTAGTTAGTATTTGTACATGTTTGTGCGGACTCGGCATTTATAATTTACTTTAAAAATCAAAGAGTCTAGTAGCTTAGTATTTTACTTTCAAAATCTAAGTTTCTGTTAGTATTTGCACATATTTTTGCAACTCAACATTTAATTTGTGCAGACTTGACATTACCTTTACTTTCAAAGACAAGAGGGTCTATTAACTTAGTATTTTAGTTTGAAAATCAAAAGAGTCTGATAGTTTAGTAAAGCGAGTGTTTTAAATTGTACGAAGTCACACATTAGATTTAGTTCAGCATAGAGAAAGAGATTTGTTGGTTTAATCTTTGTGCAAACTCGACATGACATTGACTTTCAAAGACAAACGAGTCTAATAATATATAGTATTTTACTTTCAAAGTCAAAAGAGTCTGATGGTTTAGTTAGTATTTGTACATGTTTGTGCGGACTCGGTATTTATAATTTACTTTAAAAGTCAAAGAGTCCAGTAGGTTAGTATTTTATTCTCAAAACCAAAGTGTTTGTTAGTATTTGAACATATTTTTGCAGCTCAACATTTGAAATTTACTTTCATAGTCAAAATAGTCTAATAACCGAGTAACTGTACATTTTTAGCAGACTATAACTTGAAAATTCTAATAACTTGACCATTCTAATAACTTGATATTTTTTAAAGTGCAAATATTCTGTGGGTTTAAATTGTGCGGACTCCACATTGCATTTCCCTTCAAAGTTAAGAGAGTCTGATAGTTTGATAAAGCAAGTTTTTTTTTTTTTTTAATTGGACGAAGTCACACATTAAATTTAGTTCAATTGACTTCGTCCAATTAAAAAAAAAAAAAAAAACTTGCTTTATCAAACTATCAGACTCTCTTAACTTTGAAGGGAAATGCAATGTGGAGTCCGCACAATTTAAACCCACAGAATATTTGCACTTTAAAAAATATCAAGTTATTAGAATGGTCAAGTTATTAGAATTTTCAAGTTATAGTCTGCTAAAAATGTACAGTTACTCGGTTATTAGACTATTTTGACTATGAAAGTAAATTTCAAATGTTGAGCTGCAAAAATATGTTCAAATACTAACAAACACTTTGGTTTTGAGAATAAAATACTAACCTACTGGACTCTTTGACTTTTAAAGTAAATTATAAATACCGAGTCCGCACAAACATGTACAAATACTAACTAAACCATCAGACTCTTTTGACTTTGAAAGTAAAATACTATATATTATTAGACTCGTTTGTCTTTGAAAGTCAATGTCATGTCGAGTTTGCACAAAGATTAAACCAACAAATCTCTTTCTCTATGCTGAACTAAATCTAATGTGTGACTTCGTACAATTTAAAACACTCGCTTTACTAAACTATCAGACTCTTTTGATTTTCAAACTAAAATACTAAGTTAATAGACCCTCTTGTCTTTGAAAGTAAAGGTAATGTCAAGTCTGCACAAATTAAATGTTGAGTTGCAAAAATATGTGCAAATACTAACAGAAACTTAGATTTTGAAAGTAAAATACTAAGCTACTAGACTCTTTGATTTTTAAAGTAAATTATAAATGCCGAGTCCGCACAAACATGTACAAATACTAACTAAACCATCAGACTCTTTTAATTTTTAAAGTAAAATAATATATTACTAGACTCGTTTGTCTTTGAAAGTCGAGTTTGCACAAAGATTAAACCAACAAACCTCTTTCTCTATGCTGAACTAAATCTAATGTGTGACTTCGTACAATTTAAAACACTCGCTTTACTAAAATATCAGACTCTTTTGATTTTGAAACTAAATACTAAGTTACTAGACTCTCTTGTCTTTGAAAGTAAATGTAACGTCTGATATTGCTTGTCAACTTTATAGTGATATAAATTAGTAATACATTGTTATATTTAGATATAGTTTTTGATATCCAAAGTAGAAAATATAAAATACTTTATTTACATAATATTATATTAACTATAAACATTTAAATTTAAATTAATTTGATTAAAAACAAATTTGCATAAATAGAACATCATGCGAACAGAATAATCTGTTTCTAAATCTCAAAACATGATAAATGTAGGATATCAGCTGGTTAGCTGATTATAGCTAGGTTATCTATTTTTATATCTTTCACTTGATACATTTATTTTAAAATATTTCTTTTGGATTAAAACACTTTAGAATTTTGTGCATTGGTTTGCTGCAAAGATTTGTTTCGACCAAATAATAGTTCTTTATTATTTATTACCAAAATTTATATATATATATACCAAGTATATACCAAAATTTATTTAAAATTAAAATTAGACATAGTTAAATTTATTTCAAATGATAAATTTGCCAGTTTGTGGCATACGTTGGGTAACCGCTCCCTGCCAATGGGATGTATTTAGTGTCAGCCAAAATATCGGCTATAAAACGCTAATATCAAAACAATAAACTTGCATATAAAAAAATAAGTATATATAAAGTGTCAACATTAACATTAACCCATATGCCAGCCGTTTACAAATAAGTACCGGTAATCTTTTGCCCAGCATAAATTAACTTTTTATTTTCTACTCGTACATGCCAACCGAAATTTACATAGTGATGTCCATTTTTTTTTTAAATCTACTGTTATTGAATGCTGTATACAGTAGAAATGTCGGACAGCGAGGAAGCTTGTTTTTGTATCCAAATTGACAAGAGATGATTGATGTTTCAGCTTGTACCACTCCTGTCAGCGTATCAGTTCAATTGATAAGATAAGCTAGCTACTGCACCTTTGCTTGTTACTCTGTAATGCTAACGCTGTGCACTGTGCACTCACCGCAACCTCATAAAATTGCTAACTCACTCGAGTTTTCATTAGCTTTATGTTATGGCATTTAGCACTTAATATTAAGACTTGACCACAGTCAAGTCTTGCACTGACTCTTCCAAAGAATTTAGCAATTTTAATTTAAAAATTATGTATTTCTTTGAAATAAAAATCATTCAGAGTCAATAGTACAATGCGTTTTTGGCAAACGCATTCCAAAAAAACTTCAGCAAAAACGTATTCCACTGAAAAGTAAATACTACGGTATCAATGTTATACTCACTATAGAATTTTAAAAATGGTGTTTTAGGCGGTACACTTATTTAGATGTACAATAGAATTTAATTCTGCTCGGATAGTTTATAAAATATTTTTCGAATATAGAACAAAAGTGGGGAAAAGTGTCAAAATGTAAATAAATGTTTTGCATCTTGTTTCTCAGCAAATGTTGTCTCAAATTAAAAGTGTAATTAAGAAATAATTTTCCTGATGATTTAAATATTCCACATTAAAGAGTTGCACTTTTGATGAATTTTCAACAAGTAGTTAAAAATTGACGTGTTTTATATAACTTTGGCTTAGTATTATTAATCGTCGTAAGTTTGATCATACTCTATTTTATTTCTTCAAATTATTCTTGGTTATTTTAAATTGGTTTTCCATAGAATATTTTATTTATTTCAACTTTAGAAAAAACACACACTCATTTTTATCCATTACTACTTTTTCAATAAATACCAGAGAATTCAGTTTTGCAATAAAAATTATACTGTAACATTTTTTATTGTTCGATTATGTAGGAGACGTCAGTGAGATTCCCTTACAGGGAAGAAAACTGTATGCTATAGGCCTACGTTGGCAGTTTTTCATGCTAAACTGATGTAGACTAATATTAAGCCGCGCCCGCACTGGCCGAACATATTCGCCGAACAAACTTCTTTCGAAATTTTGTTTGTTCGTTGCTAACCTTTTATAATGTAAATCATATGGCCAGTTAATTGTTCGTTAAGAATGTTTGTTGATTTTGTGTTCGCCGAACAAGTTCGCCACGAATGTTCGGCCAGTGCGGACGCGGCTTTATTGTAATACAGAATGTTAGTTTTAACAAATGTGTAGAGGAATTATTCAGTTTTATAATGATATAATCATACAATCACAGTGAGCCATATCCAGTCTTGGGCCAGGTCGCTGTTGATCACCCAGGCGGTGGCGATGGCGACGGCGGATCAGCTGATCGGTATGGTCGGCGTGAGCTCCAACTTCCGCTCGCAGCTCGCATTGTAGATCGTTGAAGCTGATTTATGGTATGACCACTGGAAATGACGTATGCTGTGACTAAGACTCTCCTCTTCTATGGGCCCACTTGATTAAAATTTATAATCATATCGAATTGAACTCGCTTTTAGACTTTTGCTCATTCATTGGAACCTTCCGTACTATTGCTACCCTACCTGGCCAAACAATAAAATACATACCATTAATTTTATTGGTCCTAAATGGTATTTGTTTTTTAGAAGCCGAGTGCAAGCAATTACATTACTATCGCTCATCTAGTTCAGTAGAGTCGATATATTCTTCAAGAGCAACTTGCGCACTCTATGGCGGCACGGTACGGACGGACCGCACGGCACCGTCCGCACTTCAAGGGGGTGCGCGCACTAGCCGACATCCAGCGTCCGGAGATTCGCACCTTCCGTCAAAAGAGATGAGTATTTGAGGAGAGTCGGTTAATTAATATGCACGTGACTGTTACCTGTTACCTCCTATGTCCGTCCCGTAGACCACGAAGGCATGGACCCGTCCTTATTTCCTTGTAGTAATTCTAAAACTTGGCCGTCAACTCCTCGACGTGTCCAATCAGGTTGTAGTA
>JAQYXR010000654.1:0-67299 GCA_030545055.2 Neoaliturus tenellus
TTTGATTAATTTTTGCATTAAACCATTAGTTTGTACCACAAACTAATCATTTGTGCTAATTTTTACTAGTTTTTGCATTAAACCATTAGTTTGTATCTTAAACTAATCATTTGTGCTCATTTTGATTGGTTTTGCATTAAACCATTAGATTGTATCACAAACTAATCATTTGTGCTCATTTTGATTGATTTTTCTATTAAACCATTAGTTTGTATCACAAACTAATCATTTGTGCTAATTTTTTCTAGTTTTTGCATTCAACCCTTAGTTTGTATCACAAACTACTCATTTGTGCTAATTTTTACTAGTTTTTGCATTAAACCATTAGTTTGTATCACAAACTAATCATTTGTGCTAATTTTTACAAATTTTTGCATTAAACCATTAGTTTGTATCACAAACTAATCATTTTTGCTCATTTTCACTAGTTTTTGCTTTAAACTATTAGTTTGTATCACAAACTAATCATTTGTGCTAATTTTTACTAGTTTTTGCATTAAACCATTAGTTTCTATCACAAACTAATCATTTGTCTTAATTTTTACTAGTTTTTGCATTAATCCATTAGTTTGTATCACAAACTAATCATTTGTGCTCATTTTCACTGGTTTTTGCTTTAAACTATTAGTTTGTATCACAAACTAATCATTTGTGCTAATTTTTACTAGTTTATGCATTAAACCATTAGTTTGTATAACAAACTAATCATTTGTGCTCATTTTGATTAATTCTTCTATTAAACCATTAGTTTGTATCACAAACTAATCATTTGTGCTAATTTTTACTAGTTTTTGCATTCAACCCTTAGTTTGTATCACAAACTAATCATTTGTGCTAATTTTGAGTGGTTTTTGCATTAAACCATTAGTTTGTATCACAAACTAATCATTTGTGCTCATTTTTACTAGTTTTTGCATTAAACCATTAGTTTGTATCACAAACTAATCATTTGTGCTAATTTTTACTAGTTTTTGCATTAAACCATTAGTTTGTATCACAAACTAATCATTTTGTGCTCATTTTCACTAGTTTTTGCTTTAAACTATTAGTTTGTATCACAAACTAATCATTTGTGCTAATTTTACTAGTTTTTGCATTAAACCATTAGTTTGTATCACAAACTAATCATTTGTGCTCATTTTGATTAATTTTTCTATTAAATTATTAGTTTGTATCACAAACAAATCATTTGTGCTAATTTTGATTAATTTTTCTATTAAACCATTAGTTTGTATCACAAACTAATCATTTGTGCTAATTTTGAGTGGTTTTTTGCATTAAACCATTAGTTTGTATCACAAACTAATCATTTGTGCTCATTTTCACTAGTTTTTGCTTTAAACTATTAGTTTGTATCACAAACTAATCATTTGTGCTAATTTTTACTAGTTTTTGCATTAAACCATTAGTTTGTATCTTAAACTAATCATTTGTGCTCATTTTGATTGGTTTTGCATTAAACCATTAGTTTGTATCACAAACTAATCATTTGTGCTCATTTTCACTAGTTTTTGCTTTAAACTATTAGTTTGTATCACAAACTAATCATTTGTGCTAATTTGTACTAGTTTTTGCATTAAACCATTAGTTTGTATCTTAAACTAATCATTTGTGCTAATTTTGATTGGTTTTTGCATTGAACCCTTAGTTTGTATCACAAACTAATCATTTGTGCTAATTTTTACTAGTTTTTGCATTAAACCATTAGTTTGTATCACAAACTAATCATTTGTGCTAATTTTGATTAATTTTTCTATTAAACCATTAGTTTGTATCACAAACTAATCATTTGTGCTAATTTTGAGTGGTTTTTTGCATTAAACCATTAGTTTGTATCACAAACTAATCATTTGTGCTAATTTTTACTAGTTTTTGCATTAAACCATTAGTTTGTATCACAAACTAATCATTTGTGCTAATTTTGATTAATTTTTTCTATTAAACCATTAGTTTGTATCACAAACTAATCATTTGTGCTCATTTTCACTAGTTTTTGCTTTAAACTATTAGTTTGTATCACAAACTAATCATTTGTGCTAATTTTTACTAGTTTTTGCTTTAAACCATTAGTTTGTATCTTAAACTAATCATTTGTGCTCATTTTGATTGGTTTTGCATTAAACCATTAGTTTGTATCACAAACTAATCATTTGTGCTCATTTTCACTAGTTTTTGCTTTAAACTATTAGTTTGTATCACAAACTAATCATTTGTGCTAATTTTTACTAGTTTTTGCATTAAACCATTAGTTTGTATCTTAAACTAATCATTTGTGCTAATTTTGATTGGTTTTTGCATTGAACCCTTAGTTTGTATCACAAACTAATCATTTGTGCTCATTTTCACTAGTTTTTGCTTTAAACCATTAGTTTGTATCACAAACTAATCATTTGTTCTAATTTTTACTAGTTTTTGCATTAAACCATTAGTTTGTATCACAAACTAATCATTTGTGCTAATTTTTACTAGTTTTTGCATTCAACCATTAGTTTGTATCACAAACTAATCATTTGTGCTCATTTTGATTAATTTTTCTATTAAACCATTAGTTTGTATCACAAACTAATCATTTGTGCTAATTTTTACTAGTTTTTGCATTAAACCATTAGTTTGTATCTTAAACTAATCATTTGTGCTCATTTTGATTGGTTTTGCATTAAACCATTAGTTTGTATCACAAACTAATCATTTGTGCTCATTTTCACTAGTTTTTGCTTTAAACTATTAGTTTGTATCACAAACTAATCATTTGTGCTAATTTGTACTAGTTTTTGCATTAAACCATTAGTTTGTATCTTAAACTAATCATTTGTGCTAATTTTGATTGGTTTTTGCATTGAACCCTTAGTTTGTATCACAAACTAATCATTTGTGCTAATTTTTACTAGTTTTTGCATTAAACCATTAGTTTGTATCACAAACTAATCATTTGTGCTAATTTTGATTAATTTTTCTATTAAACCATTAGTTTGTATCACAAACTAATCATTTGTGCTAATTTTGAGTGGTTTTTGCATTAAACCATTAGTTTGTATCACAAACTAATCATTTGTGCAAATTTTTACTAGTTTTTGCATTAAACCATTAGTTTGTATCACAAACTAATCATTTGTGCTAATTTTGATTAATTTTTCTATTAAACCATTAGTTTGTATCACAAACTAATCATTTGTGCTCATTTTCACTAGTTTTTGCTTTAAACTATTAGTTTGTATCACAAACTAATCATTTGTGCTAATTTTTACTAGTTTTTGCTTTAAACCATTAGTTTGTATCTTAAACTAATCATTTGTGCTCATTTTGATTGGTTTTGCATTAAACCATTAGTTTGTATCACAAACTAATCATTTGTGCTCATTTTCACTAGTTTTTGCTTTAAACTATTAGTTTGTATCACAAACTAATCATTTGTGCTAATTTTTACTAGTTTTTGCATTAAACCATTAGTTTGTATCTTAAACTAATCATTTGTGCTAATTTTGATTGGTTTTTGCATTGAACCCTTAGTTTGTATCACAAACTAATCATTTGTGCTCATTTTCACTAGTTTTTGCTTTAAACCATTAGTTTGTATCACAAACTAATCATTTGTTCTAATTTTTACTAGTTTTTGCATTAAACCATTAGTTTGTATCACAAACTAATCATTTGTGCTAATTTTTACTAGTTTTTGCATTCAACCCTAGTTTGTATCACAAACTAATCATTTGTGCTAATTTTGATTGGTTTTTGCATTGAACCATTAGTTTGTATCACAAACTAATCATTTGTGCTAATTTTGATTAATTTTTGCATTAAACCATTAGTTTGTACCACAAACTAATCATTTGTGCTAATTTTTACTAGTTTTTGCATTAAACCATTAGTTTGTATCTTAAACTAATCATTTGTGCTCATTTTGATTAGTTTTGCATTAAACCATTAGATTGTATCACAAACTAATCATTTGTGCTCATTTTGATTGATTTTTCTATTAAACCATTAGTTTGTATCACAAACTAATCATTTGTGCTAATTTTTTCTAGTTTTTGCATTCAACCCTTAGTTTGTATCACAAACTACTCATTTGTGCTAATTTTTACTAGTTTTTTGCATTAAACCATTAGTTTGTATCACAAACTAATCATTTGTGCTCATTTTTACAAATTTTTTGCATTAAACCATTAGTTTGTATCACAAACTAATCATTTTTGCTTATTTTCACTAGTTTTTGCTTTAAACTATTAGTTTGTATCACAAACTAATCATTTGTGCTAATTTTTACTAGTTTTTGCATTAAACCATTAGTTTCTATCACAAACTAATCATTTGTCTTAATTTTTACTAGTTTTTGCATTAATCCATTAGTTTGTATCACAAACTAATCATTTGTGCTCATTTTCACTTGTTTTTGCTTTAAACTATTAGTTTGTATCACAAACTAATCATTTGTGCTAATTTTTACTAGTTTTTGCATTAAACCATTAGTTTGTATAACAAACTAATCATTTGTGCTCATTTTGATTAATTCTTCTATTAAACCATTAGTTTGTATCACAAACTAATCATTTGTGCTAATTTTTACTAGTTTTTGCATTCAACCCTTAGTTTGTATCACAAACTAATCATTTGTGCTAATTTTGAGTGGTTTTTGCATTAAACCATTAGTTTGTATCACAAACTAATCATTTGTGCTCATTTTTACTAGTTTTTGCATTAAACCATTAGTTTGTATCACAAACTAATCATTTGTGCTAATTTTTACTAGTTTTTGCATTAAACCATTAGTTTGTATCACAAACTAATCATTTGTGCTCATTTTCACTAGTTTTTGCTTTAAACTATTAGTTTGTATCACAAACTAATCATTTGTGCTAATTTTTACTAGTTTTTGCATTAAACCATTAGTTTGTATCACAAACTAATCATTTGTGCTCATTTTGATTAATTTTTCTATTAAATTATTAGTTTGTATCACAAACTAATCATTTGTGCTAATTTTGATTAATTTTTCTATTAAACCATTAGTTTGTATCACAAACTAATCATTTGTGCTAATTTTTACTAATTTTTGCATTAAACCATTAGTTTGTATCACAAACTAATCATTTTGCTAATTTTAGTAGTTTTTGCATTAAACTATTAGTTTGTATCACAAACTAATCATTTGTGCTAATTTTTATTAGTTTTTGCATTAAACCATTAGTTTGTATCACAAACTAATCATTTGTGCTAATTTTTACTAGTTTTTGCATTAAACCATTAGTTTGTATCACAAACTAATCATTTGTGCTAATTTTTACTAGTTTTTGCATTAAACCATTAGTTTGTATCACAAACTAATCATTTGTGCTCATTTTGATTAATTTTTCCATTAAACCATTAGTTTGTATCACAAACTAATCATTTGTGCTAATTTTTACTAGTTTTTGCATTAAACCATTAGTTTGTATTACAAACTAATCATTTGTGCTAATTTTTACTAGTTTTTGCATTCAACCCTTAGTTTGTATCACAAACTAATCATTTGTGCTAATTTTGATTGGTTTTTGCATTGAACCATTAGATTGTATCACAAACTAATCATTTGTGCTAATTTTGATTAATTTTTCTATTAAACCATTAGTTTGTATCACAAACTAATCATTTGTGCTAATTTTGAGTGGTTTTTGCATTAAACCATTAGTTTGTACCACAAACTAATCATTTGTGCTCATTTTCACTAGTTTTTGCTTTAAACTATTAGTTTGTATCACAAACTAATCATTTGTGCTAATTTTTACAAGTTTTTGCATTAAACCATTAGTTTGTATCTTAAACTAATCATTTGTGCTCATTTTGATTGGTTTTGCATTAAACCATTAGTTTGTATCACAAACTAATCTATTGTGCTCATTTTCACTAGTTTTTGCTTTAAACTATTAGTTTGTATCACAAACTAATCATTTGTGCTAATTTGTACTAGTTTTTGCATTAAACCATTAGTTTGTATCTTAAACTAATCATTTGTGCTAATTTGATTTGTTTTTGCATTGACCTTTAGTTTGTATCACAAACTAATCATTTGTTCTAATTTTTACTAGTTTTTGCATTAAACCATTAGTTTGTATCACAAACTAATCATTTGTGCTAATTTTTACTAGTTTTTGCATTCAACCCTTAGTTTGTATCACAAACTAATCATTTGTTCTAATTTTTACTAGTTTTTGCATTAAACCATTAGTTTGTATCACAAACTAATCATTTGTGCTAATTTTTACTAGTTTTTGCATTCAACCCTTAGTTTGTATCACAAACTAATCATTTGTGCTAATTTTGATTGGTTTTTGCATTGAACCATTTGTTTGTATCACAAACTAATCATTTGTGCTAATTTGATTAATTTTTGCATTAAACCATTAGTTTGTACAACAAACTAATCATTTGTGCTAATTTTTACTAGTTTTTGCATTAAACCATTAGTTTGTATCTTAAACTAATCATTTGTGCTCATTTTGATTGGTTTTGCATTAAACCATTAGTTTGTATCACAAACTAATCATTTGTGCTCATTTTGATTAATTTTTCTATTAAACCATTAGTTTGTATCACAAACTAATCATTTGTGCTAATTTTTTCTAGTTTTTTGCATTCAACCCTTAGTTTGTATCACAAACTACTCATTTGTGCTAATTTTTACTAGTTTTTGCATTAAACCATTGGTTTGTATCACAAACTAATCATTTGTGCTCATTTTGATTAATTTTTCTATTAAACCATTAGTTTGTATCACAAACTAATCATTTGTGCTAATTTTTACTAATTTTTGCATTAAACCATTAGTTTGTATCACAAACTAATCATTTGTGCTCATTTTCACTAGTTTTTGCTTTAAACTATTAGTTTGTATCACAAACTAATCATTTGTGCTAATTTTTACTAGTTTTTGCATTAAACCATTAGTTTGTATCACAAACTAATCATTTGTCTTAATTTTTACTAGTTTTTGCATTAATCCATTAGTTTGTATCACAAACTAATCATTTGTGCTCATTTTCACTAGTTTTTGCTTTAAACTATTAGTTTGTATCACAAACTAATCATTTGTGCTAATTTTTACTAGTTTTTGCATTAAACCATTAGTTTGTATAACAAACTAATCATTTGTGCTCATTTTGATTAATTTTTCTATTAAACCATTAGTTTGTATCACAAACTAATCATTTGTGCTAATTTTGAGTGGTTTTTGCATTAAACCATTAGTTTGTATCAGAAACAAATCATTTGTGCTCATTTTCACTAGTTTTTTGCTTTAAACTATTAGTTTGTATCACAAACTAATCATTTGTGCTAATTTTTACTAGTTTTTGCATTAAACCATTAGTTTGTATCACAAACTAATCATTTGTGCTAATTTTTACTAGTTTTTGCATTAAACCATTAGTTTGTATCACAAACTAATCATTTGTGCTAATTTTGAGTGGTTTTTGCATTAAACCATTAGTTTGTATCACAAACTAATCATTTGTGCTAATTTTTACTAATTTTTGCATTAAACCATTAGTTTGTATCACAAACTAATCATTTGTGCTAATTTTGAGTGGTTTTTGCATTAAACCATTAGTTTGTATCACAAACTAATCATTTGTGCTCATTTTCACTAGTTTTTGCTTTAAACTATTAGTTTGTATCACAAACTAATCATTTGTGCTAATTTTTACTTATTTTTGCTTTAAACCATTAGTTTGTATCACAAACCAATCATTTGTTCTAATTTTTACTAGTTTTTGCATTAAACCATTAGTTTGTATCACAAACTAATCATTTGTGCTAATTTTTACTAGTTTTTGCATTCAACCCTTAGTTTGTATCACAAACTAATCATTTGTGCTAATTTTGATTGGTTTTTGCATTGAACCATTAGTTTGTATCACAAACTAATCATTTGTGCTAATTTTGATTAATTTTTGCATTAAACCATTAGTTTGTACCACAAACTAATCATTTGTGCTAATTTTTACTAGTTTTTGCATTAAACCATTAGTTTACCATTACCATTACCAACAGCTTCGTCGCTGACCCTGCATAGGGAATTGACTGCGTCAGAGAAAATTTTATTTGTTTCTCCATTTTAAAACTTACACAAAAAAACATATAATTAATTTAGATTTCACTAATCATGGCGGGCTTCCCCATCAATCATCTGCCTCCAAACAAGTTTGTGAGGTCCGCACTTAAGAACTCATTAACAGAGTAGAATGGGTGTTCTTTCAGGCGACTGGAAAGCTTGTTAGTGAACCTCCGGTTGTCTAGTACTTTGACCTGCATTGGTAGCTTGTTGTAAAATCTGCAAGCGCAGACGGGGAATGACTCTTGGGTTCTTGCCAGTCTAACACGAGGAACATCTAGCTGGTCCCTGTTTCTTGTCCCATGGTCATGCACATTGCCTCTGGTTTGGTAGTTTGCAATCTGCTCCCTAAATAACAAAAGCGAGTTGAGGATAAACTGGTTGGGAACCGTCAGGATTTTAAGCCGCTCAAAAATTGGCCGACAGTGTTCTTGAGGTGCTGCACCAGTAATTACTCGCAGAGCTCGCTTTTGCAGCTTAAGAACCTCGGCTGCACCAGCAGAGTGCCCCCAAAGATGGATACCATAGGCTATGTGACAATGGAACATCGCATGGTACACCATGACCAGATACTGTTCCGTAATGCATTTCCGAAGACGTCGAAGAAGGAATATAACACGGGCCAGCTTACTGCACAATTGCTCTGTGTGGGCATTCCAATCAAGTCGATGGTCAAGAGTAAAACCGAGGAGTCTAACTGGCTCATTTTGAAGATCTGAGTTCCTCACCAACGTACACACCAACAGTTGCGTTTTTTCCTCGTTAAGCATGAGTTTATTAGCCTGAAACCAAGCTTTGGCTAAGGTGAGTTGAGTTTCGGCATCTTGCATTGCTTCCTCAGGTCTAGGTCTCCTGGTCCATAGGGTGGTATCATCCGCAAATAACACCATAACCTCTCCTGCCCTAAGGTCATTGATAGCCACCAAGAAGAGGAAAGGCCCGAGCACAGAGCCCTGGGGAACCCCATGTTTCACTCTACGTTCACTAGATACTGCCCCACTGATAGAGACCACCTGTCGTCTGTTTGCCAGATAATTCCTGAATGTAGACAGAGCTATGTCACGAATCCCATAGCACTCCAGCTTAGCCAATAAGATTTTATGTGGCACGCAGTCGAACGCTCTGGATAGATCGCAGAGTGTTAGAGCGACAGAGTCCTTGGCTTCAAATGCTAGAGCAATGCTATCTACTAACTGGGAGACGGCTCCTGAGGTGGACCTACCACTTCTAAAACCATGTTTGTATCACAAACTAATCATTTGTGCTCATTTTCACTAGTTTTTGCTTTAAACTATTAGTTTGTATCACAAACTAATCATTTGTGCTAATTTTTACTAGTTTTTGCATTAAACCATTAGTTTGTATCACAAACTAATCATTTGTGCTAATTTTTACTAGTTTTTGCATTAAACCATTAGTTTGTATCACAAACTAATCATTTGTGCTAATTTTTTACTAGTTTTTGCATTAAACCATTAGTTTGTATCACAAACTAATCATTTGTGCTAATTTTGAGTGGTTTTTGCATTAAACCATTAGTTTGTACCACAAACTAATCATTTGTGCTAATTTTTACTAATTTTTGCATTAAACCATTAGTTTGTATCACAAACTAATCATTTGTGCTAATTTTGAGTGGTTTTTGCATTAAACCATTAGTTTGTATCACAAACTAATCATTTGTGCTCATTTTCACTAGTTTTTGCTTTAAACTATTAGTTTGTATCACAAACTAATCATTTGTGCTAATTTTTACTTATTTTTGCTTTAAACCATTAGGTTGTATCACAAACTAATGATTTGTGCTAATTTTTACTAGTTTTTGCATTAAACCATTAGTTTGTACCACAAACTAATCATTTGTGCTAATTTTTACTAGTTTTTGCATTCAACCCTTAGTTTGTATCACAAACTAATCATTTGTGCTAATTTTGATTGGTTTTTGCATTGAACCATTAGTTTGTTTCACAAACTAATCATTTGTGCTAATTTTGAGTGGTTTTTGCATTAAACCATTAGTTTGTATCACAAACTAATCATTTGTGCTCATTTTCACTAGTTTTTGCCTTAAACTATTAGTTTGTATCACAAACTAATCATTTGTGCTAATTTTTACTAGTTTTTGCATTAAACCATTAGTTTGTATCTTAAACTAATCATTTGTGCTCATTTTGATTGGTTTTGCATTAAACCATTAGTTTGTATCACAAACTAATTATTTGTGCTCATTTTCACTAGTTTTTGCTTTAAACTATTAGTTTGTATC
The DNA here is from genome assembly GCA_030545055.2 of Neoaliturus tenellus. NCBI lineage: Eukaryota > Metazoa > Arthropoda > Insecta > Hemiptera > Cicadellidae > Neoaliturus > Neoaliturus tenellus. The sequence continues at coordinate 10,353 of JAQYXR010000654.1, forward strand.
ACAAACTAATCATTTGTGCTAATTTTTACTAGTTTTTGCATTAAACCATTAGTTTGTACCACAAACTAATCATTTGTGCTAATTTTTACTAGTTTTTGCATTCAACCCTTAGTTTGTATCACAAACTAATCATTTGTGCTAATTTTGATTGGTTTTTGCATTGAACCCTTAGTTTGTATCACAAACTAATCATTTGTGCTCATTTTCACTAGTTTTTGCTTTAAACCATTAGTTTGTATCACAAACTAATCATTTGTTCTAATTTTTACTAGTTTTTGCATTAAACCATTAGTTTGTATCACAAACTAATCATTTGTGCTAATTTTTACTAGTTTTTGCATTCAACCCTTAGTTTGTATCACAAACTAATCATTTGTGCTAATTTTGATTGGTTTTTGCATTGAACCATTAGTTTGTATCACAAACTAATCATTTGTGCTAATTTTGATTAATTTTTGCATTAAACCATTAGTTTGTACCACAAACTAATCATTTGTGCTAATTTTTACTAGTTTTTGCATTAAACCATTAGTTTATATCTTAAACTAATCATTTGTGCTCATTTTGATTGGTTTTGCATTAAACCATTAGATTGTATCACAAACTAATCATTTGTGCTCATTTTGATTAATTTTTCTATTAAACCATTAGTTTGTATCACAAACTAATCATTTGTGCTAATTTTTTCTAGTTTTTGCATTCAACCCTTAGTTTGTATCACAAACTACTCATTTGTGCTAATTTTTACTAGTTTTTGCATTAAACCATTAGTTTGTATCACAAACTAATTATTTGTGCTCATTTTGATTAATTTTTCTATTAAACCATTAGTTTGTATCACAAACTAATCATTTGTGCTAATTTTTAAACATTTTTGCATTAAACCATTAGTTTGTATCACAAACTAATCATTTGTGCTCATTTTCACTAGTTTTTGCTTTAAACTATTAGTTTGTATCACAAACTAATCATTTGTGCTAATTTTTACTAGTTTTTGCATTAAACCATTAGTTTGTATCACAAACTAATCATTTGTCTTAATTTTTACTAGTTTTTGCATTAATCCATTAGTTTGTATCACAAACTAATCATTTGTGCTCATTTTCACTAGTTTTTGCTTTAAACTATTAGTTTGTATCACAAACTAATCATTTGTGCTAATTTTACTTATTTTTGCTTTAAACCATTAGGTTGTATCACAAACTAATGATTTGTGCTAATTTTTACTAGTTTTTGCATTAAACCATTAGTTTGTACCACAAACTAATCATTTGTGCTAATTTTTACTAGTTTTTGCATTCAACCCTTAGTTTGTATCACAACTAATCATTTGTGCTAATTTTGATTGGTTTTTGCATTGAACCATTAGTTTGTTTCACAAACTAATCATTTGTGCTAATTTTGAGTGGTTTTTGCATTAAACCATTAGTTTGTATCACAACTAATCATTTGTGCTCATTTTCACTAGTTTTTGCCTTAAACTATTAGTTTGTATCACAAACTAATCATTTGTGCTAATTTTTACTAGTTTTTGCATTAAACCATTAGTTTGTATCTTAAACTAATCATTTGTGCTCATTTTGATTGGTTTTGCATTAAACCATTAGTTTGTATCACAACTAATTATTTGTGCTCATTTTCACTAGTTTTTGCTTTAAACTATTAGTTTGTATCACAAACTAATCATTTGTGCTAATTTTTACTAGTTTTTGCATTAAACCATTAGTTTGTACCACAAACTAATCATTTGTGCTAATTTTTACTAGTTTTTGCATTCAACCCTTAGTTTGTATCACAAACTAATCATTTGTGCTAATTTTGATTGGTTTTTGCATTGAACCCTTAGTTTGTATCACAAACTAATCATTTGTGCTCATTTTCACTAGTTTTTGCTTTAAACCATTAGTTTGTATCACAAACTAATCATTTGTTCTAATTTTTACTAGTTTTTGCATTAAACCATTAGTTTGTATCACAAACTAATCATTTGTGCTAATTTTTACTAGTTTTTGCATTCAACCCTTAGTTTGTATCACAAACTAATCATTTGTGCTAATTTTGATTGGTTTTTGCATTGAACCATTAGTTTGTATCACAAACTAATCATTTGTGCTAATTTTGATTAATTTTTGCATTAAACTATTAGTTTGTACCACAAACTAATCATTTGTGCTAATTTTTACTAGTTTTTGCATTAAACCATTAGTTTATATCTTAAACTAATCATTTGTGCTCATTTTGATTGGTTTTGCATTAAACCATTAGATTGTATCACAACTAATCATTTGTGCTCATTTTGATTAATTTTTCTATTAAACCATTAGTTTGTATCACAAACTAATCATTTGTGCTAATTTTTTCTAGTTTTTGCATTCAACCCTTAGTTTGTATCACAAACTACTCATTTGTGCTAATTTTTACTAGTTTTTGCATTAAACCATAGTTTGTATCACAAACTAATTATTTGTGCTCATTTTGATTAATTTTTCTATTAAACCATTAGTTTGTATCACAAACTAATCATTTGTGCTAATTTTTAAACATTTTTGCATTAAACCATTAGTTTGTATCACAAACTAATCATTTGTGCTCATTTTCACTAGTTTTTGCTTTAAACTATTAGTTTGTATCACAAACTAATCATTTGTGCTAATTTTTACTAGTTTTTGCATTAAACCATTAGTTTGTATCACAAACTAATCATTTGTCTTAATTTTTACTAGTTTTTGCATTAATCCATTAGTTTGTATCACAAACTAATCATTTGTGCTCATTTTCACTAGTTTTTGCTTTAAACTATTAGTTTGTATCACAAACTAATCATTTGTGCTAATTTTTACTAGTTTTTGCATTAAACATTAGTTTGTATAACAAACTAATCATTTGTGCTCATTTAGATTAATTTTTCTATTAAACCATTAGTTTGTATCACAAACTAATCATTTGTGCTAATTTTTACTAGTTTTTGCATTCAACCCTTAGTTTGTATCACAAACTAATCATTTGTGCTAATTTTTACTAGTTTTTGCATTAAACCATTAGTTTGTATCACAAACTAATCATTTGTGCTCATTTTCACTAGTTTTTGCTTTAAACTATTAGTTTGTATCACAAACTAATCATTTGTGCTAATTTTTACTAGTTTTTGCATTAAACCATTAGTTTGTATCACAAACTAATCATTTGTGCTCATTTTGATTAATTTTTCTATTAAATTATTAGTTTGTATCACAAACTAATCATTTGTACTAATTTTGATTAATTTTTCTATTAAACCATTAGTTTGTATCACAAACTAATCATTTGTGCTAATTTTTACTAATTTTTGCATTAAACCATTAGTTTGTGCCACAAACTAATCATTTGTGCTAATTTTTACTAGTTTTTGCATTAAACCATTAGTTTGTATCACAAACTAATCATTTTTGCTAATTTTTAGTAGTTTTTGCATTAAACTATTAGTTTGTATCACAAACTAATCATTTGTGCTAATTTTTACTAGTTTTTGCATTAAACCATTAGGTTTGTATCACAAACTAATCATTTTTGCTAATTTTTACTAGTTTTTGCATTAAACCATTAGTTTGTATCACAAACTAATCATTTGTGCTAATTTTACTAGTTTTTGCATTAAACCATTAGTTTGTATCACAAACTAATCATTTGTGCTCATTTTGATTAATTTTTCTATTAAACCATTAGTTTGTATCACAAACTAATCATTTGTGCTAATTTTTACTAGTTTTTGCATTAAACCATTAGTTTGTATCACAAACTAATCATTTGTGCTAATTTTTACTAGTTTTTGCATTCAACCCTTAGTTTGTATCACAAACTAATCATTTGTGCTAATTTTGATTGGTTTTTGCATTGAACCATTAGTTTGTATCACAAACTAATCATTTGTGCTAATTTTGATTAATTTTTCTATTAAACCATTAGTTTGTATCACAAACTAATCATTTGTGCTAATTTTGAGTGGTTTTTGCATTAAACCATTAGTTTGTATCACAAACTAATCATTTGTGCTCATTTTCACTAGTTTTTGCTTTAAACTATTAGTTTGTATCACAAACTAATCATTTGTGCTAATTTTTACTAGTTTTTGCATTAAACCATTAGTTTGTATCTTAAACTAATCATTTGTGCTCATTTTGATTGGTTTTGCATTAAACCATTAGTTTGTATCACAAACTAATCATTTGTGCTAATTTTTACTAGTTTTTGCATTAAACCATTAGTTTGTATCACAAACTAATTATTTGTGCTCATTTTGATTAATTTTTCTATTAAACCATTAGTTTGTATCACAAACTAATCATTTGTGCTAGTTTTTAAAAATTTTTGCATTAAACCATTAGTTTGTATCACAAACTAATCATTTGTGCTCATTTTCACTAGTTTTTGCTTTAAACTATTAGTTTGTATCACAAACTAATCATTTGTGCTAATTTTTACTAGTTTTTGCATTAAACCATTAGTTTGTATCACAAACTAATCATTTGTCTTAATTTTTACTAGTTTTTGCATTAATCCATTAGTTTGTATCACAAACTAATCATTTGTGCTCATTTTCACTAGTTTTTGCTTTAAACTATTAGTTTGTATCACAAACTAATCATTTGTGCTAATTTTTACTAGTTTTTGCATTAAACATTAGTTTGTATAACAAACTAATCATTTGTGCTCATTTTGATTAATTTTTCTATTAAACCATTAGTTTGTATCACAAACTAATCATTTGTGCTAATTTTTACTAGTTTTTGCATTCAACCCTTAGTTTGTATCACAAACTAATCATTTGTGTTAATTTTGAGTGGTTTTTGCATTAAACCATTAGTTTGTATCACAAACTAATCATTTGTGCTCATTTTTACTAGTTTTCGCATTAAACCATTAGTTTGTATCACAAACTAATCATTTGTGCTAATTTTTACTAGTTTTTGCATTAAACCATTAGTTTGTATCACAAACTAATCATTTGTGCTCATTTTCACTAGTTTTTGCTTTAAACTATTAGTTTGTATCACAAACTAATCATTTGTGCTAATTTTTACTAGTTTTTGCATTAAACCATTAGTTTGTATCACAAACTAATCATTTGTGCTCATTTTGATTAATTTTTCTATTAAATTATTAGTTTGTATCACAAACTAATCATTTGTGCTAATTTTGATTAATTTTTCTATTAAACCATTAGTTTGTATCACTAACTAATCATTTGTGCTAATTTTTACTAATTTTTGCATTAAACCATTAGTTTGTGCCACAAACTAATCATTTGTGCTAATTTTTACTAGTTTTTGCATTAAACCATTAGTTTGTATCACAAACTAATCATTTTTGCTAATTTTTAGTAGTTTTTGCATTAAACTATTAGTTTGTATCACAAACTAATCATTTGTGCTAATTTTTACTAGTTTTTGCATTAAACCATTAGTTTGTATCACAAACTAATCATTTTTGCTAATTTTTACTAGTTTTTGCATTAAACCATTAGTTTGTATCACAAACTAATCATTTGTGCTAATTTTTACTAGTTTTTGCATTAAACCATTAGTTTGTATCACAAACTAATCATTTGTGCTCATTTTGATTAATTTTTCTATTAAACCATTAGTTTGTATCACAAACTAATCATTTGTGCTAATTTTTACTAGTTTTTGCATTAAACCATTAGTTTGTATCACAAACTAATCATTTGTGCTAATTTTTACTAGTTTTTGCATTCAACCCTTAGTTTGTATCACAAACTAATCATTTGTGCTAATTTTGATTGGTTTTTGCATTGAACCATTAGTTTGTATCACAAACTAATCATTTGTGCTAATTTTGATTAATTTTTCTATTAAACCATTAGTTTGTATCACAAACTAATCATTTGTGCTAATTTTGAGTGGTTTTTGCATTAAACCATTAGTTTGTATCACAAACTAATCATTTGTGCTCATTTTCACTAGTTTTTGCTTTAAACTATTAGTTTGTATCACAAACTAATCATTTGTGCTAATTTTTACTAGTTTTTGCATTAAACCATTAGTTTGTATCTTAAACTAATCATTTGTGCTCATTTTGATTGGTTTTGCATTAAACCAATTGTTTGTATCACAAACTAATCATTTGTGCTCATTTTCACTAGTTTTTGCTTTAAACTATTAGTTTGTATCACAAACTAATCATTTGTGCTAATTTGTACTAGTTTTTGCATTAAACCATTAGTTTGTATCTTAAACTAATCATTTGTGCTAATTTTGATTGGTTTTTGCATTGAACCCTTAGTTTGTATCACAAACTAATCATTTGTGCTCATTTTCACTAGTTTTTGCTTTAAACCATTAGTTTGTATCACAAACTAATCATTTGTTCTAATTTTTACTAGTTTTTGCATTAAACCATTAGTTTGTATCACAAACTAATCATTTGTGCTAATTTTTACTAGTTTTTGCATTCAACCCTTAGTTTGTATCACAAACTAATCATTTGTGCTAATTTTGATTGGTTTTTGCATTGAACCATTAGTTTGTATCACAAACTAATCATTTGTGCTAATTTTGATTAATTTTTGCATTAAACCATTAGTTTGTACAACAAACTAATCATTTGTGCTAATTTTTACTAGTTTTTGCATTAAACCATTAGTTTGTATCTTAAACTAATCATTTGTGCTCATTTTGATTGGTTTTGCATTAAACCATTAGTTTGTATCACAAACTAATCATTTGTGCTCATTTTGATTAATTTTTCTATTAAACCATTAGTTTGTATCACAAACTAATCATTTGTGCTAATTTTTTCTAGTTTTTGCATTCAACCCTTAGTTTGTATCACAAACTACTCATTTGTGCTAATTTTTACTAGTTTTTGCATTAAACCATTAGTTTGTATCACAAACTAATCATTTGTGCTCATTTTGATTAATTTTTCTATTAAACCATTAGTTTGTATCACAAACTAATCATTTGTGCTAATTTTTACTAATTTTTGCATTAAACCATTAGTTTGTATCACAAACTAATCATTTGTGCTCATTTTCACTAGTTTTTGCTTTAAACTATTAGTTTGTATCACAAACTAATCATTTGTGCTAATTTTTACTAGTTTTTGCATTAAACCATTAGTTTGTATCACAAACTAATCATTTGTCTTAATTTTTACTAGTTTTTGCATTAATCCATTAGTTTGTATCACAAACTAATCATTTGTGCTCATTTTCACTAGTTTTTGCTTTAAACTATTAGTTTGTATCACAAACTAATCATTTGTGCTAATTTTTACTAGTTTTTGCATTAAACCATTAGTTTGTATAACAAACTAATCATTTGTGCTCATTTTGATTAATTTTTCTATTAAACCATTAGTTTGTATCACAAACTAATCATTTGTGCTAGTTTTTACTAGTTTTTGCATTCAACCCCTAGTTTGTATCACAAACTAATCATTTGTGCTAATTTTGAGTGGTTTTTGCATTAAACCATTAGTTTGTATCACAAACAAATCATTTGTGCTCATTTTCACTAGTTTTTGCTTTAAACTATTAGTTTGTATCACAAACTAATCATTTGTGCTAATTTTTACTAATTTTTGCATTAAACCATTAGTTTGTATCACAAACTAATCATTTGTGCTAATTTTTACTAGTTTTTGCATTCAACCCTTAGTTTGTATCACAAACTAACCATATGTGCTAATTTTGATTGGTTTTTGCATTGAACCATTAGTTTGTATCACAAACTAATCATTTGTGCTCATTTTCAATAGTTTTTGCTTTAAACCATTAGTTTGTATCACAAACTAATCATTTGTGCTAATTTTTTCTAGTTTTTGCATTCAACCCTTAGTTTGTATCACAAACTAATCATTTGTGCTAATTTTGATTAATTTTTCTATTAAACCATTAGTTTGTATCACAAACTAATCATTTGTGCTCATTTTTACTAGTTTTCGCATTAAACCATTAGTTTGTATCACAAACTAATCATTTGTGCTAATTTTAACTAGTTTTTGCATTAAACCATTAGTTTGTATCACAAACTAATCATTTGTGCTCATTTTCACTAGTTTTTGCTTTAAACTATTAGTTTGTATCACAAACTAATCATTTGTGCTAATTTTTACTAGTTTTTGCATTAAACCATTAGTTTGTATCACAAACTAATCATTTGTGCTCATTTTGATTAATTTTTCTATTAAATTATTAGTTTGTATCACAAACTAATCATTTGTGCTAATTTTGATTAATTTTTCTATTAAACCATTAGTTTGTATCACTAACTAATCATTTGTGCTAATTTTTACTAATTTTTGCATTAAACCATTAGTTTGTGCCACAAACTAATCATTTGTGCTAATTTTTACTAGTTTTTGCATTAAACCATTAGTTTGTATCACAAACTAATCATTTTTGCTAATTTTTAGTAGTTTTTGCATTAAACTATTAGTTTGTATCACAAACTAATCATTTGTGCTAATTTTTACTAGTTTTTGCATTAAACCATTAGTTTGTATCACAAACTAATCATTTTTGCTAATTTTTACTAGTTTTTGCATTAAACCATTAGTTTGTATCACAAACTAATCATTTGTGCTAATTTTTACTAGTTTTTGCATTAAACCATTAGTTTGTATCACAAACTAATCATTTGTGCTCATTTTGATTAATTTTTCTATTAAACCATTAGTTTGTATCACAAACTAATCATTTGTGCTAATTTTTACTAGTTTTTGCATTAAACCATTAGTTTGTATCACAAACTAATCATTTGTGCTAATTTTTACTAGTTTTTGCATTCAACCCTTAGTTTGTATCACAAACTAATCATTTGTGCTAATTTTGATTGGTTTTTGCATTGAACCATTAGTTTGTATCACAAACTAATCATTTGTGCTAATTTTGATTAATTTTTCTATTAAACCATTAGTTTGTATCACAAACTAATCATTTGTGCTAATTTTGAGTGGTTTTTGCATTAAACCATTAGTTTGTATCACAAACTAATCATTTGTGCTCATTTTCACTAGTTTTTGCTTTAAACTATTAGTTTGTATCACAAACTAATCATTTGTGCTAATTTTTACTAGTTTTTGCATTAAACCATTAGTTTGTATCTTAAACTAATCATTTGTGCTCATTTTGATTGGTTTTGCATTAAACCAATTGTTTGTATCACAAACTAATCATTTGTGCTCATTTTCACTAGTTTTTGCTTTAAACTATTAGTTTGTATCACAAAATAATCATTTGTGCTAATTTGTACTAGTTTTTGCATTAAACCATTAGTTTGTATCTTAAACTAATCATTTGTGCTAATTTTGATTGGTTTTTGCATTGAACCCTTAGTTTGTATCACAAACTAATCATTTGTGCTCATTTTCACTAGTTTTTGCTTTAAACCATTAGTTTGTATCACAAACTAATCATTTGTTCTAATTTTTACTAGTTTTTGCATTAAACCATTAGTTTGTATCACAAACTAATCATTTGTGCTAATTTTTACTAGTTTTTGCATTCAACCCTTAGTTTGTATCACAAACTAATCATTTGTGCTAATTTTGATTGGTTTTTGCATTGAACCATTAGTTTGTATCACAAACTAATCATTTGTGCTAATTTTGATTAATTTTTGCATTAAACCATTAGTTTGTACAACAAACTAATCATTTGTGCTAATTTTTACTAGTTTTTGCATTAAACCATTAGTTTGTATCTTAAACTAATCATTTGTGCTCATTTTGATTGGTTTTGCATTAAACCATTAGTTTGTATCACAAACTAATCATTTGTGCTCATTTTGATTAATTTTTCTATTAAACCATTAGTTTGTATCACAAACTAATCATTTGTGCTAATTTTTTCTAGTTTTTGCATTCAACCCTTAGTTTGTATCACAAACTACTCATTTGTGCTAATTTTTACTAGTTTTTGCATTAAACCATTAGTTTGTATCACAAACTAATCATTTGTGCTCATTTTGATTAATTTTTCTATTAAACCATTAGTTTGTATCACAAACTAATCATTTGTGCTAATTTTTACTAATTTTTGCATTAAACCATTAGTTTGTATCACAAACTAATCATTTGTGCTCATTTTCACTAGTTTTTGCTTTAAACTATTAGTTTGTATCACAAACTAATCATTTGTGCTCATTTTCACTAGTTTTTGCTTTAAACTATTAGTTTGTATCACAAACTAATCATTTGTGCTAATTTGTACTAGTTTTTGCATTAAACCATTAGTTTGTATCTTAAACTAATCATTTGTGCTAATTTTGATTGGTTTTTGCATTGAACCCTTAGTTTGTATCACAAACTAATCATTTGTGCTCATTTTCACTAGTTTTTGCTTTAAACCATTAGTTTGTATCACAAACTAATCATTTGTTCTAATTTTTACTAGTTTTTGCATTAAACCATTAGTTTGTATCACAAACTAATCATTTGTGCTAATTTTTACTAGTTTTTGCATTCAACCCTTAGTTTGTATCACAAACTAATCATTTGTGCTAATTTTGATTGGTTTTTGCATTGAACCATTAGTTTGTATCACAAACTAATCATTTGTGCTAATTTTGATTAATTTTTGCATTAAACCATTAGTTTGTACAACAAACTAATCATTTGTGCTAATTTTTACTAGTTTTTGCATTAAACCATTAGTTTGTATCTTAAACTAATCATTTGTGCTCATTTTGATTGGTTTTGCATTAAACCATTAGTTTGTATCACAAACTAATCATTTGTGCTCATTTTGATTAATTTTTCTATTAAACCATTAGTTTGTATCACAAACTAATCATTTGTGCTAATTTTTTCTAGTTTTTGCATTCAACCCTTAGTTTGTATCACAAACTACTCATTTGTGCTAATTTTTACTAGTTTTTGCATTAAACCATTAGTTTGTATCACAAACTAATCATTTGTGCTCATTTTGATTAATTTTTCTATTAAACCATTAGTTTGTATCACAAACTAATCATTTGTGCTAATTTTTACTAATTTTTGCATTAAACCATTAGTTTGTATCACAAACTAATCATTTGTGCTCATTTTCACTAGTTTTTGCTTTAAACTATTAGTTTGTATCACAAACTAATCATTTGTGCTAATTTTTACTAGTTTTTGCATTAAACCATTAGTTTGTATCACAAACTAATCATTTGTCTTAATTTTTACTAGTTTTTGCATTAATCCATTAGTTTGTATCACAAACTAATCATTTGTGCTCATTTTCACTAGTTTTTGCTTTAAACTATTAGTTTGTATCACAAACTAATCATTTGTGCTAATTTTTACTAGTTTTTGCATTAAACCATTAGTTTGTATAACAAACTAATCATTTGTGCTCATTTTGATTAATTTTTGCATTAAACCATTAGTTTGTACAACAAACTAATCATTTGTGCTAATTTTTACTAGTTTTTGCATTAAACCATTAGTTTGTATCTTAAACTAATCATTTGTGCTCATTTTGATTGGTTTTGCATTAAACCATTAGTTTGTATCACAAACTAATCATTTGTGCTCATTTTGATTAATTTTTCTATTAAACCATTAGTTTGTATCACAAACTAATCATTTGTGCTAATTTTTTCTAGTTTTTGCATTCAACCCTTAGTTTGTATCACAAACTACTCATTTGTGCTAATTTTTACTAGTTTTTGCATTAAACCATTAGTTTGTATCACAAACTAATCATTTGTGCTCATTTTGATTAATTTTTCTATTAAACCATTAGTTTGTATCACAAACTAATCATTTGTGCTAATTTTTACTAATTTTTGCATTAAACCATTAGTTTGTATCACAAACTAATCATTTGTGCTCATTTTCACTAGTTTTTGCTTTAAACTATTAGTTTGTATCACAAACTAATCATTTGTGCTAATTTTTACTAGTTTTTGCATTAAACCATTAGTTTGTATCACAAACTAATCATTTGTCTTAATTTTTACTAGTTTTTGCATTAATCCATTAGTTTGTATCACAAACTAATCATTTGTGCTCATTTTCACTAGTTTTTGCTTTAAACTATTAGTTTGTATCACAAACTAATCATTTGTGCTAATTTTTACTAGTTTTTGCATTAAACCATTAGTTTGTATAACAAACTAATCATTTGTGCTCATTTTGATTAATTTTTCTATTAAACCATTAGTTTGTATCACAAACTAATCATTTGTGCTAGTTTTTACTAGTTTTTGCATTCAACCCCTAGTTTGTATCACAAACTAATCATTTGTGCTAATTTTGAGTGGTTTTTGCATTAAACCATTAGTTTGTATCACAAACAAATCATTTGTGCTCATTTTCACTAGTTTTTGCTTTAAACTATTAGTTTGTATCACAAACTAATCATTTGTGCTAATTTTTACTAATTTTTGCATTAAACCATTAGTTTGTATCACAAACTAATCATTTGTGCTAATTTTTACTAGTTTTTGCATTCAACCCTTAGTTTGTATCACAAACTAACCATATGTGCTAATTTTGATTGGTTTTTGCATTGAACCATTAGTTTGTATCACAAACTAATCATTTGTGCTCATTTTCAATAGTTTTTGCTTTAAACCATTAGTTTGTATCACAAACTAATCATTTGTGCTAATTTTTTCTAGTTATTGCATTCAACCCTTAGTTTGTATCACAAACTAATCATTTGTGCTAATTTTGATTAATTTTTCTATTAAACCATTAGTTTGTATCACAAACTAATCATTTGTGCTAATTTTTACTAGTTTTTGCATTCAACCCTTAGTTTGTATCACAAACTAATCATTTGTGCTAATTTTGATTGGTTTTTGCATTGAAACATTAGTTTTTATCATAAACTAATCATTTGTGCTCATTTTCAATAGTTTTTGCTTTAAACCATTAGGTTGTATCACAAACTAATCATTTGTGCTAATTTTTACTAGTTTTTGCATTCAACCCTTAGTTTGTATCACAAAATAATCATTTGTGCTAATTTTGATTGGTTTTTGCATTGAACCATTAGTTTGTATCACAAACTAATCATTTGTGCTCATTTTCAATAGTTTTTGCATTAAACCATTAGTTTGTATCACAAACTAATCATTTGTGCTCAATTTCAATAGTTTTTGCTTTAAACCATTAGTTTGTATCACAAACTAATCATTTGTGCACATTTTAAATAGTTTTTGCATTAAACCATTAGTTTTTATCACAAACTAATCATTTGTGTTAATTTTTACTAGTTTTTGCATTAAACCATTAGTTTGTATCACAAACTAATCATTTGTGCTAATTTTTACTAGTTTTTGCATTAAACCATTAGTTTGTATCACAAACTAATCATTTGTGCTAATTTTTACTAGTTTTTGCATTAAACCATTAGTTTGTATCACAAACTAATCATTTGTGCTAATTTTTACTAGTTTTTGCATTAAACCATTAGTTTGTATCACAAACTAATCATTTGTGCTAATTTTTACTAGTTTTTGCATTCAACCCTTAGTTTGTATCACAAACTAATCATTTGTGCTAATTTTGATTGGTTTTTGCATTGAACCATTAGTTTGTATCACAAACTAATCATTTGTGCTAATTTTGATTAATTTTTTTATTAAACCATTAGTTTGTATCACAAACTAATCATTTGTGCTAATTTTTACTAGTTTTTGCATTAAACCATTAGTTTGTGCCACAAACTAATCATTTGTGCTAATTTTTACTAGTTTTTGCATTAAACCATTAGTTTGTATCACAAACTAATCATTTTTTGCTAATTTTTAGTAGTTTTTGCATTAAACTATTAGTTTGTATCACAAACTAATCATTTGTGCTAATTTTTACTAGTTTTTGCATTAAACCATTAGTTTGTATCACAAACTAATCATTTGTGCTAATTTTTACTAGTTTTTGCATTAAACCATTAGTTTGTATCACAAACTAATCATTTGTGCTAATTTTTACTAGTTTTTGCATTAAACCATTAGTTTGTATCACAAACTAATCATTTGTGCTCATTTTGATTAATTTTTCCATTAAACCATTAGTTTGTATCACAAACTAATCATTTGTGCTAATTTTTACTAGTTTTTGCATTAAACCATTAGTTTGTATCACAAACTAATCATTTGTGCTAATTTTTACTAGTTTTTGCATTCAACCCTTAGTTTGTATCACAAACTAATCATTTGTGCTAATTTTGATTGGTTTTTGCATTGAACCATTAGTTTGTATCACAAACTAATCATTTGTGCTAATTTTGATTAATTTTTCTATTAAACCATTAGTTTGTATCACAAACTAATCATTTGTGCTAATTTTGAGTGGTTTTTGCATTAAACCATTAGTTTGTATCACAACCTAATCATTTGTGCTCATTTTCACTAGTTTTTGCTTTAAACTATTAGTTTGTATCTTAAACTAATCATTTGTGCTCATTTTGATTGGTTTTGCATTAAACCATTAGTTTGTATCACAAACTAATCATTTGTGCTCATTTTCACTAGTTTTTGCTTTAAACTATTAGTTTGTATCACAAACTAATCATTTGTGCTAATTTGTACTAGTTTTTGCATTAAACCATTAGTTTGTATCTTAAACTAATCATTTGTGCTAATTTTGATTGGTTTTTGCATTGAACCCTTAGTTTGTATCACAAACTAATCATTTGTGCTCATTTTCACTAGTTTTTGCTTTAAACCATTAGTTTGTATCACAAACTAATCATTTGTTCTAATTTTTACTAGTTTTTGCATTAAACCATTAGTTTGTATCACAAACTAATCATTTGTGCTAATTTTTACTAGTTTTTGCATTCAACCCTTAGTTTGTATCACAAACTAATCATTTGTGATAATTTTGATTGGTTTGTGCATTGAACCATTTGTTTGTATCACAAACTAATCATTTGTGCTAATTTTGATTAATTTTTGCATTAAACCATTAGTTTGTACAACAAACTAATCATTTGTGCTAATTTTTACTAGTTTTTGCATTAAACCATTAGTTTGTATCTTAAACTAATCATTTGTGCTCATTTTGATTGGTTTTGCATTAAACCATTAGTTTGTATCACAAACTAATCATTTGTGCTCATTTTGATTAATTTTTCTATTAAACCATTAGTTTGTATCACAAACTAATCATTTGTGCTAATTTTTTCTAGTTTTTGCATTCAACCCTTAGTTTGTATCACAAACTACTCATTTGTGCTAATTTTTACTAGTTTTTGCATTAAACCATTGGTTTGTATCACAAACTAATCATTTGTGCTCATTTTGATTAATTTTTCTATTAAACCATTAGTTTGTATCACAAACTAATCATTTGTGCTAATTTTTACTAATTTTTGCATTAAACCATTAGTTTGTATCACAAACTAATCATTTGTGCTCATTTTCACTAGTTTTTGCTTTAAACTATTAGTTTGTATCACAAACTAATCATTTGTGCTAATTTTTACTAGTTTTTGCATTAAACCATTAGTTTGTATCACAAACTAATCATTTGTCTTAATTTTTACTAGTTTTTGCATTAATCCATTAGTTTGTATCACAAACTAATCATTTGTGCTCATTTTCACTAGTTTTTGCTTTAAACTATTAGTTTGTATCACAAACTAATCATTTGTGCTAATTTTTACTAGTTTTTGCATTAAACCATTAGTTTGTATAACAAACTAATCATTTGTGCTCATTTTGATTAATTTTTCTATTAAACCATTAGTTTGTATCACAAACTAATCATTTGTGCTAATTTTTACTAGTTTTTGCATTCAACCCTTAGTTTGTATCACAAACTAATCATTTGTGCTAATTTTGAGTGGTTTTTGCATTAAACCATTAGTTTGTATCAGAAACAAATCATTTGTGCTCATTTTCACTAGTTTTTGCTTTAAACTATTAGTTTGTATCACAAACTAATCATTTGTGCTAATTTTTACTAGTTTTTGCATTAAACCATTAGTTTGTATCACAAACTAATCATTTGTGCTAATTTTTACTAGTTTTTGCATTAAACCATTAGTTTGTATCACAAACTAATCATTTGTGCTAATTTTGAGTGGTTTTTGCATTAAACCATTAGTTTGTATCACAAACTAATCATTTGTGCTCATTTTCACTAGTTTTTGCTTTAAACTATTAGTTTGTATCACAAACTAATCATTTGTGCTAATTTTTACTTATTTTTGCTTTAAACCATTAGTTTGTATCACAAACCAATCATTTGTTCTAATTTTTACTAGTTTTTGCATTAAACCATTAGTTTGTATCACAAACTAATCATTTGTGCTAATTTTTACTAGTTTTTGCATTCAACCCTTAGTTTGTATCACAAACTAATCTTTTGTGCTAATTTTGATTGGTTTTTGCATTGAACCATTAGTTTGTATCACAAACTAATCATTTGTGCTAATTTTGATTAATTTTTGCATTAAACCATTAGTTTGTACCACAAACTAATCATTTGTGCTAATTTTTACTAGTCTTTGCATTAAACCATTAGTTTACCATTACCATTACCAACAGCTTCGTCGTTGACCCTGCATAGGGAATTGACTGCGTCAGAGAAAATTTTATTTGTTTCTCCATTTTAAAACTTACACAAAAAAACATATAATTAATTTAGATTTCACTAATCATGGCGGGCTTCCCCATCAATCATCTGCCTCCAAACAAGTTTGTGAGGTCCGCACTTAAGAACTCATTAACAGAAGTAGTGTCAAATTGTTGGTGCTGGCTCAGTTCAAGGTCACCTGAGGGATGACGTCATCGAGGTCAATAACCTCACCGATGACGTCATCGATGACGTCATCGATTGCGTCATCGATGACGTCATCACCTATGACGTCATTTCGATGACGTCACACCCATGACGTCACAGAAATGACGTGCTGATGACGTCATCACCCCTTACGTCATCAAAATGACGTCACCGAATCCACTAAGGTCAAGGTCACGCCGAAACTTAAAATTTTTTGGCACTTTTGCCGTTTCTCGCACTACGCTCCGAGTTTCAGTCAGAGTCCCCGTGACCTTGACCACTTGGAGCGAATTTTCGACGAGAAACGGCAAAAGTGCCAAGTTAAACTCGAGTTTCTGACATGACCCTGCCTAAATGGGCAATCGGTTATCCCTCAGGTGACCTTGAACCAGCACAACACCAACAATTTGATATTACTGTGACCTTGAAAACCTAACAACGGAGCGCCGACACCGATGCGCACCCCACGACAGCCACCGAGTTACTGACTGCCAGGCTCTGTGTACTCTAGGTATATGGGGAAGTGGAGGGGGAAATCTCAAGGTCATCCAAATGGAGTTTTAAAAAAGTTGAAGAGTAGAAAGACTACTCTTGTGCTTCCTGGGCGACCTCATCAATCTCTAATGGATCTGTAAACCAATCCGATCTGTAGCGGCAGGAGTCCAGAAAACAGGTGCACCACCCATCAGGTTGTCCGTAGCATTTCCGACAATTGGTAAGATTGGAGAAGTGAAATTTAATACACCGCTGCGGACAACAAGTATAAAAGTATTTGGATTTGTAGATTTTGAAAGTTTGTAGTACCGGCGGTGGCAGCTGTTGGTTCTTGCATCTACACCTGCAACATCCGAAGCATTCACATTGCCGGCAGGCCAGCCCATCCACTTGCCACTTTGGTAAGAGGAAACACTTATCCTCACAGCAATAGGTTGTCCCCGTCTCTTCCTCCCAACGCTTCTTTGCACAATATGTGACGCCTTGTATCTCCAAACACCTATGCTCGCAACATGAGATGCGCTTACTTTCCATAGTTGATGTTGCTTTGACGAGGGAGCACGATGAAGTGATGCTGTGGTCAGTGGGAATGGGGTTTATATAAACTAAGGTGAGTGGAGGGGGAAAGGTCAAGGTCATCCAAATGGAGTTTTAAAAAAGAAAAGAGTAGAAAGACTACTCTTGTGTATCTATAGCGATTTCATTGATAGTGAGTGCTTCTGTATGCCAAGTTGATCTGTACTGACAGGCTCCTAAATAATGTTTGCAAAAACCTGCAAAATGATTGTTGCACAATTTGCAGCCAGTTAGCTGTTTTAATGTGAATTCAATGCAACGTTCAGGGCAACAAGTGTACTTATGCCCTCTCATCTGGTACACATGGAATGTCTTCAACTCCGGTTTCGGCTTCTTCCAAGACTTGCACTTACACATGCATTGACCAAAAGCTTCACATTTTCTACACGCCAGGCCATCCGCAACATCAATGTCATTCGGCCATGAAAAACATTTCCGTTCGCAACAGTAGTTGAGTTGACTCTCCATGTTGCTGTGGTGAAGGTGCGCGATGAAATGATGCTGCAGTCATTGAGAGTGCACCTTAAATAAACTCAGTGGAGGGGGAAAGGTCAAGGCCATCCAAACGGAGTTTTAAAAAAGATAACTAGTCGTCCTCTTCCTCCTC
This sequence comes from Neoaliturus tenellus, assembly GCA_030545055.2. Taxonomy (NCBI): domain Eukaryota; kingdom Metazoa; phylum Arthropoda; class Insecta; order Hemiptera; family Cicadellidae; genus Neoaliturus; species Neoaliturus tenellus. Next base: position 28,762 of record JAQYXR010000654.1, read on the forward strand.
CTCATCCGTTGTACTTAGAGAGCTGTCAGACGAAGAGCCCCGTGCAGGTGCTCCCCAGATGAAAAACAAATCAATCTTAAAACGAAGACCAGGATCTTGCATCATCAATTCCTTTAATTTGTCACATACTAAGTCGACCTTGTGTAAGGTGTCAACAACAAGCTTCCAATTCGTTGGTTCAATATAACTTGTAGTAGAGTCTGCCTCGCTGATAACCACATCCTCCGGCCGTATTGGAGTGTAAAGATGTGTAAAGTTCTTCGGCTGTAGCTGAGGTTCAGGCTGGCTGGAAGTAGAAGGTTGAGTGTGGACCCCTGTCGCATCGAAATCCATAGTCATTCTACATTCAATGTTGGGGTTTTCGTTTAATACATACACCAATTTCTCATGCAACATATCCACTTCTGCCGAGTCTTGCAGATGAACATTCCAGGAAAATGGCCATTCTTCATCCGTAGTGGAGTCAACTTGAGAAAGAGTGCTGTCCGCCATGATAGCTAAGCAAGGAATGATGTGAGCTACAGACTGTGGTAACAGTATTGAAAAGTAGAGGGGGTAAACCAAAAGTATGTGGAGGGGGTATTTTCAAGGTCATTTAATTTGGGTTTTAAAAAAAGGAAATAGTGGAGGGGGAATTCTCAAGGTCATCCAATTTGGGTTTTAAAAAAAGGAATGAAGGTTACTCCTCTTCAGCCTCGTTGTCCCCCACATCCTCATTAGCCTCATCTTCATCGACGTCAGACTCGCCGTAAGGGTAGATCGGGGACATGGGCGAATATTGTGGAGATTGTTGACCGTTGTTATCGTCCCCTTGCATTCTGACTTGGGACCAATCATAATTTAAATTCATTTGTATTATGATTCCAGGGTTGTCCCGCAGTATTTCCTTCATCCGTTCGCAAATTGTTTCCAAATAGTGTACACTATCGATCGACAGTGTCCAACCCGTACTTGTACCAACATCAGTAGTGGAGTCAGCTTGGCTGATGGTGTTGTTGTCTGCCATGGTTGCTTGTCGGACAAGGAATGACGGTTGATGTGATGCTCATGCAGGAACATGGTGAAGTGGTGGGGGGTGTGGTGGAGTAGTGGGGGTATTTTCAAGGTCATCCAAACGAAGTTTTAAAAAAAAGGAAAACCTACAAAGTGACATTGAAACTTTCCAATTGATGGTGGCGAGCGTTTTCTTCTGCAACCTTGCCGACACATGTGACTATGCCATACAGTATGAAAAGTACAACCATAATAAGGCCGAACAATAAAAGATAGCCGTTGACTATCATGATATTTTCTGAGTGGATCTGCTTTCTTCTTATCGCCCTCTCCTGCATCCTCTTCTCCAACTCGTGGACGAAGTCACAACACGCGTGAGGACATCTTTCATCTGTTGGTAGGTTTGCCATTGTTGATGTTGTCGATGTGGCTGTTGAAGATGGAATGAGGTTTCCAATTGCGATGTGCCATGTACACCAATAGTCAAGTGGTGGGGGTAACAAAGCAGCGGAGGGGGAAGTTTCAAGGTCATCCAAATTGTGTTTTAAAAAAACCTATCTTGTTACTGAGCTTATATGTCAGTAACAAGATAGGTGTTTTTGCTCTTTTACTTCTTTAATATAATGAAAAAATATACATATTCTACAATGGTTAGGACAAGAAATACAACTGCTAGTCAGCTGAAGTAGTCCAAGTTGTCTGGCTCGGTCTTCATCGACGCCGGTGAGGAAGCTGTCGAGGAGTGTCCAGGCTCTTCCTTTGGCTGCCGGGTGTTCCGTATATTGCAAGCGTAAACCTGCACGTTTATACGGTAGCCTCGTGCCACCATCAACTGCAACTCCTTGTACAAGTCGTTTAGCTCCTGCTGAGTCTTGATGCTCACCTCCTCGTAACTTGCGCAACTAACGTTCAGAGACATCTTGATGTTGCTAGGTTGGCTGCTGGAGTAGAAATGAAGCCGAGGCACAGAGCTTGGAGGTACATGAAAAAGTGGTGGGGGTAATAGTGGTGGGGGTATAGAAAATCCAATTAAACAGTTCTAAACTTTTTCCATCGATACAATGGAATGGAACAAATAGCGCAGGTATCCTTGTAATTTTCAAATCGAAACAGTGGCGCTAGAAATCCGAATTGTTTTATACCACCATCCTGTACGAATCGCCGAAGGTCTCTGACGGCGGCCTCGCCACAAGGCCTACAAAACTTTTCCCCGTCGTGGAACTTATACCAGGAGTATTCCGAATACCCTGTATTTTCCCTCCTGTAGCGTTTGACATCTTCTTTTATTGTTAGTGGGATATTGTCTTGTAAACATGTTGGGAACAAGTCCTTGTGAGTTATAACTCGTTGTATGCAAAGCTCGTACAAGGTGCTCATCGTTTGCTAGTTGGCAACAGACTGACCGTTTTTCGCATCCAAGCAGGTTTGAATCCTAGTGCGGTAGTGGGGGTAATTACAGTAGTGGGGGTAATTGTGAAATGCAAAGGTCAAAGGTCAAGGTCACCCGCGAAGTTTAAAAAAAAATGCAACATATCAATACGTGAAGTCTGTCACATATTGATATGTTGCATTTTTTGTTTTTTTTTTTATTTTTTTGTCTTTTATGATTCGTTTATTTATAAAACATTACAACAACAACATATGTACAACATTAAAACTTAAATCTAACACTGCTGCTTGTCAGCGATGTGGATGGTCAACTCTGTAGAATTGCTACCCGTGCAGCCGTGGGACACCAGGTATAGACACCCGGGTTGAATAGAGCGAAGATCCTCGTTTTGTAGAAGATGGACGAATCTCTTGGGCAGGTACACCTGGAACTTTGGTTCATCCCCCGGAGTAAACGGTGCCTCGGTGAGACTGCAGCAGATGGCCTCCCCAACTGTAGTCTCCATCTTCTTCATAGCATGGATTATGTAGTGCTTCTCGTCTTTTAGTTCCGAGCACTTCTTTACAGGTAATATTGTTGACTTGGAGTGAGCATTGAACTGCTCGACCAAAGTCTGAAGGAACTGGTGAGATGCCATGGTCAGGTTACAGATCGTCTTCTTGCTCGGAGATGTTGTCGTCTCGGAATCTCGAGTAATACTCATGCCAGGTCCCTGTCTGCTCCCCACTTATATACTCTCCGTTACCCCCACCACTCCCCAATTCCCCACTTTGAAGGTAAGAGGCGAGTTTATAGGCATTTTTCAAAGCGCAATGTCTATCTTTATCATGTTCTGGGCTTTTTGTACAAATACATATGGTTTCCAGCATGTATTGATAATTCTTATCCAATTCCACATCATTAACCGGAACATGAGTAAATCCTTCGATCCATCTTTTCTTTTCCAGCCCCTTTGTGTAAATATTGGTAAACTTGTCTGAAAAGTGATGCATAATGTGATACAAGTCCGTGTAACTTGTAAAACCATCATACCAATCGATATGATGGAAGTGTTTTGAAATCCATCTGTTGGTAGTAGCGGCTTTACTAGTTAAAGACGAATAAGAACATGGTGGTTTAAATAAAAACGAATAAGGAACACTTGTATTCATGTCCAAAAACACAAGTTCTTTTATAATGAATCTATCATCATTACCACGAAACGCTTGAAACTCAATAATACCAGGCTTGGACTTTACTTGTTGTTCTTCTCCCTTGTCCATTTTGAAGGTCACACGTCTGCTCATTACGAAGTCAGGAGGTCAACTGATTTCCACACCACGGTAGGTACTACTTTTATACCAGGCCGTACAGTTGTTGGCGCGTTGGTGTATATTTAACGTGGGCACCGTCCCCAATAGGCCTAACCCCACAAAATGTTGGTTATTGTTTTAAAAACTAACCATTGTCATTTAAGTTTCCATCTTTATATTTTCCTTATTTTCATTTTCATCACTAACACTTGATTCTTCTCCTCCATCTTCCTCTTCTTCCTGTTTTACTGATTTCTTATGTAGTTGAGCGTACTTTTCCAATTGTCTCCACATCTGTACTTCATGAGGAACTCTATTAAATATAGAAGTATCCACAGGTCCGTATAATATAGGTGCGTCCGGTTGTTTGTCCAAAGTGTCTTCCAGATAATCTTTAATAATCGAACTTGAAAACACCAGTTGTCTCAAGTATCTTGTTATAGGTTCAGTAGCACAAGTTAAAATGAAAAACTCCTCTCGATTAAGTTGAATTTTGTTATCATGTCTTGTTGTGTCTCTAAACCGTAGCTGATGATCACCACGTTGTTTAATGATATCAATTTCCACATTTGAATCCAAAAGTCCTACTCTTGTCTTTCTTCCAAACATGTTACTACTTAAATAGCATTCTAGTAGATGCAAATGTTTCATAAACGATTCCCAAGCACTGTCCGTAAACAAAATCATTTTGGGTCCATGAGTTAAAATTACAGTAGGGGAATAATCTGTAGATTTCATAACACCGATTAAAACACTTTTATCCAAACTGGAAGAGATTGGGTAAAATATTCGCAAAAATACCTCACTCAATATGTTTGGAGAAATATTATCTTCAATATCCCTTTTTCTCTTTTGTATAGTCTTTCTTCTTTTACCTTTTTCTTCAACATTATTACTGGCGTGAAGTTGTCCGCAAACGTTTTGTTCACCTCCTTCCTGGTGACCTTGAGGATCTAAAAACTCAGATATCTCCTTCTCAATATCTACCACATTTTCAGGTGTACCACTAGGAGAAGCCATATTGAATACGATGCTACCCATACAACAGTAGGCAACAAACTGATGAGGAGCGGTCTGTACGCTCTGCTTTTATACTCGCGGAATGAAACAAAACCGGTTCTTACAATACATTTTTAACAATTCCAGTTAAAGGTGTGTATGTTACGATTTTATCATGTAGAATTAAACAGTATGCAGTTGTATTAGCCGGTATAGCATCGTTGAATTCCATTTCTATTTTTATATCCACACTTGAAGACTTTACTGATTCATTTTGTTTAGAACAATCGATTACAACTATTGGGTAGGCATCGAAATATTTGTCAGGTGGTAATAAAGGTGTATTTGTTTTACCGTAATATGAACTTTGGAATCTCGCGTACATATCGTACAATATACTGTATTTCTTCTTAGTGAATGACACATTTAAATTGTCGTATGGAAAGAATTGTGAATTTAAATAAACTTTAATATTTTTCAAGTCACAATGATCAAATTGTCCTGCATGTTTAGTAATGGCGTCTCTTCTACCTGTTTGTAAACCAAATATAATATACCTGGCTCGTTCTACATAATTCGATGTTTTAACAGTCCAAGTGTGTCGATCCGTAGTAGGTAAACTGGGATGCTCATGAAATTCCCAACTTCTAAATGGAATAACAATATCACGATCGGCTTTTAATTTTCTTAAAAGTAGCATTCTATGCTCGTCAGCCAATTTAACATGTGGAACTCTCCATACAATTTTGTCTAATTTTAATTTCCATTCTAAAGTCGCATCTGTAGTAGCATCTGCAGCTTTAATAATGTCTTTATCGTTAGAAGATCTCAACAAAACTAATTCTTGTTTAACGTTTAATATTATTTTCCTATAATCTTCAGCAAAACCAAGCAGCAAACGTAATGGAATATGAAAATCAAAATATCCATTTGGATTTGGAGTGATCGTGTCAATCGTAGGTAATACCCATCCGGCAGGTTTAAGTAAATTGGTTTCATTGGGTGTTATAGATGTTAATCCTTTTAAAGTTGTCGTAATACCTACTTTTTTAGTGGAATCAACTGTTACACCTGATATTTCATATCTAATTTCATCAAATAGGAAAGCCATAGGATTATTTATAAATGGAACTGTTGTACCAACAGTAGTACCGTCCTTTTTAGTAACTTGTCCTTCAATATACAAGTAACTTTCACATGGTAGTGTGTAAATGTCTTGATTTTGTATGGGAATACGAATTTCATCGTTATTGTTTAATTTCGATGAAGTGTAAGGGTTGTGGGTGTGATATTCTTTTTCCCATAGGGTTTCGTCGAATGTTGGACCCTGCGCTATATCCAGTATATCCATACTCGGTTAATTTTAATCCAATTCTCTCTAAGAAACGAATGTTCTCGCGTGTTAACTCCTCCACAGCTGAAGAGCTACTAATGCGGTTTCCCGTAGGTTGTTCGCTTTTAAATGTTAAACCCATAGTTTGGTATTAAAGTGTCGATTTTAAATGTAATCTAATCGTAATAGGCTCTTCTCTGAAGTCTACCAAGTTACCGTCTTGATCCAATACGCTCAACACGATGTCTGAAATGAAAGTGGTGTTCATCGGTAGATATACCAGGTTTTGTGGCTTTTCAACAATTTTAAATCCAGGTGGTACACTTGGGTAAAAAGTATGTATGATGTGGGTGTTAGCCCCATCCCTGTAAGCACCTTGTATAATGTTACAAGTTATGTCTATACTATTGACTTTTAATATTGTTACTGTTTTCTTACCGGAATGTGTTACATCTGGTTGTAATACAGGCCCATCGTTGGAAAATCCTAATAAATCACCAATTGAGTTTGGTTGAGTGAAATCTATATAATATTTGGAAGTAATTTCAGCTTTCATCGTATTATTATTACCTTTTAATGTTATATTGTCTTTTCCCATTTTAGTTTGCAAAAATTCATTTATATGATCAATTTCATAAGAACCTGTGGGTAACCTGCACTCTTGTAAGTCTGTAAATTTTCCACTGGCATCCTTTCCCTTATAATAATGCAATATGTTATTTTTACCTTCCGTAACATTGGGAATAGAGTTGTACGTTGTAAAATCCAATAGTGCCGCCTCCCAAAACCTTCCTTTTTGCAAGCGTAACGCTGGAAAAAGGATACTTCGTAAATTGGACGATTTTCCTGTTAATGATACCGTATAGGAAGACATCTCAATAGTGACTGATACTTTTAGCTAGAAATTCCAAACATAAATGGCCGCATATTGAAGTATTATCAGGTTGTTCTCTTTTATAGTTATAATATATGTTTTTAGCAGATTTAAAGTAATTTTGAAGTTCTTTTGGTGGTGGCAAATTACCGAAACTATCAAAATAATATACATTGTTATTTAGTTTCTTATAACAAACCCAATGGGTGCCAGGCCCTTCAGTATTATCCAAATTTACAATTCCAGTCTCATTTTGCCACATTTTCTTTGGTAAACTGTCTTTCATGAATACACCGCGGAAAAATGGTATTTTTAAACAGGAAATATATTTAAATAATTCAACATTGGTTAATGCTTTATGTGGTATGACCAATTGATTTCTTTCATTTAATATGCACGATAAGGTCTTAGGTAAAGTCCTGCCCCGTTTTTTACCATTGACCACACGGTGGGCTTCTTCTTGCCTTTTCTTGTAGATCGCCGTCTTCTTTTTATATTTCCTCCATGTTTTCTTGTGGTTGACCTCCTTTTTACTCTCCTTCTCCTCCTTCTTCCACCTCCTACTGCTGTTTTAGCCTTCATACCTGCTGTTACTGCTAAAGCTGCTGCTTTTTCTGCTATGCTAGCGTCACTTGATTTTACTCGTTGCCAAGCTATGTCCGCAAGCTTTTTGTCAGCTATTGATCTATTTTTTGAATCGGCAAACGTGGAATATGCGATATCGTGTTCTTTACAAGCCTGATCTAACTTGTTTATGCCAGGATCGCCTCTTTCCAGTCGTTTTTTCAATTTAGTTCCTGGTCCGCAATACTGATAACCTCCTGGTATATGAAATTCGTATGGTAATGCGTCTATTGCTCTATTTACTATGGATCCTACTGGAATTTGTTTTAAAGCTTTACTTAACAGAGAAACCGCTGTGGACGTGATCCCACCTCCTTTTCTTGCAGTGTCTCGATATGGACTGATGTATTTGAACGTCATTATTGTCCTTTTATAATGGCAATGTGCAACTCATGTGTTAACTCTATGACAGGTTGCACATAAATGAAGTCATTTATTAAGTTATTTACTTAAATATCAATATCACCCCAATCTGATGATCTAAACTGTTTCGTTTTAGGGTTAATAAAGTATTTATTATAAATTTCTCGTTTAATATACTCACCTCTCATGGATTCATCATAAGTATTATGACCTGATTTTCCTTGAAGAATATCTGGTGTAAAATGATTGTGTAAATCAAATATCGCATTACCTAAAACTTTTACAAGAAAATTAACAGTGACAGCATTATCTACATGTTCAGGGTCTTTAAGGTTTGTTATACGTTTATTATTACAATTATACACTTTACTATCCTTTAATGATGTTGTAATGGTCTGTCCTACAGTTGCAGCATCATTTGCTTCTCTTCCTTGTCCCAAGTCTCTTATCACTCTATTATTACATGTAAACCATCTAAAATATTTATCTGGATCTAGATGTACGGTTTGTGATAAAGCAGCTGCATCATGTTTTTCATAACCCCATCCCATATTTGATAACTTTTTATCCATGCAATCCCAAGCATCATTTTTGTATGTTAATAAATTAAATTTTTCATTACCTTGAATAAATTCATCCCCTTGCTTCGATACTACTTGATCTTGTTTTACAAAAGAGGTTGTTTCTTGTTTTAAGGTTTCCATCATTTGACCCACTGTTGCACCATCTGATGGCGCCGAACCATCTTTAACATTTGCTAAACAATTATTAAAACAATCTATAACCCCTACATCACGTATGATGCAATGATCTTTAATATATTTTAGATTTACAGCATCGTTTTCAGTTTTTGGATAGCCTATATCATTAATAACAAATTTATAAAAAGAAAATCCATCTTTTGTCTTTTCAGGTATCAAAGAATGTAAATAGCGTCTATTTACGCTGTCTTTTGCATCTTTAGGGTCATCTACGTTGGATATACGTTTATTGTTAGCACTATACGTTTTCCCATTGAATTTTAACGTATTTTTTAATTCAGATGACAAATAACCTTTGTTTATTGCATCACCGTTTTGATTTGGTTTACCAACGTTGATGATTCTATGATCTTCTGCGTCATATGTGTTATTTTGTAGTCTTAATGTTGGCGATATCTTTTCCTTTAATATTTTTAGATTTATTGCATCGTTTTCATCCGTAGGATCTTTTATGTTTTTTAACCTTTTATTACTCATATCATAATCTCCATCAGGTGTTTGTGGTAAACCAGCACTTCTTTTTAAACTATTGGCATAATATAACCCATCCGAGGAGTAACGTCCGAACTTGTCGACACTCATGGTGCAACTGAATAGTATTCTAGGGAGTAACGCATTTTTATGAGATTACCCCACGGTTTCGGAGTTCATCCACTAAAGCCACCCATTCGTTTTCCAATCCAGTATGACCCGCTTCTTTAGCTTCATGTATTAGTTTCATTCTATCCACCAATTTATTGATATTATTGTAATAAATCACATTTGTGTTATATAGTTCCTTCATTAAACCTGTACCCGTAACGGACTTACTTCTTTTTCTTCGTTCCTGAGCACTTACATCCAAAGTGGATGCCATAAATCTTCGTTTTACAGGTTTTCTTTGTGTTAACGGCATTGTTTGTCTTCTAGTTGGTATTAACTTGGATACAAATTCTTTATATTTTAAAGACTTAGATCTAAAAGGAGGCTGGTCAGGTAAATACTTTCTTCTATATGCATTTGTCTGTTCCAAAATATGTTTATATGCTTCCATGTCTTTTTCTTTCACTACCGATACTGAAGGCTTATTTTCAAATAATAATTCAAATAATCCTTTTGTGCCCTTATACCTTTGATCACCAATGACAATATTATCATGTTCGTCAACGTTTAACGGGCTATTACCTATCATTAAACCGTCTTTTGTTAATCTCGCTCCATAACTATGGTAATTCTTATTAGGAATTGTTCCGAGTAACATTTTTACCATGTATTTCCTTCCTAAAGGTCCTTTGTTATGAATGTTTTCACCCAACAAGCTTATGTTTGACGGACCTTCCCTTGTCTCTTCTTCTTTTTCCTCTTCACTAGCAGTTGATACAACTTCATGTCCTCTTTTGGCTTTTACTTCATATAATTCTTTTATTCCACTATAGTCCGGTGATTCTAGCTCTCTTTCGGGTTCTCCACCGGTAAAACCACTATACGTAGAGGATTCCAGGTCTTCATCACTAAAATCTTCTGATTTTACATTTTCTCTTTCAAACTTCGTAATAGGTGCAATCGCATCTCCTTCCAATACAGGTTTAGCAAATTTTTTGTTTAATTGTTTCAAGGGTTCAGTAATAGGTTTAAAAGTAGATTCAAGGAATTTCTCCCTCTCGCTAATACCTAGTTTCAATGCTCTGTTTTTAGCCCGAATAGAATCACTAAGTGATTTTATTTCTTTTACTAATTTTTCTTGGTTAACCATGTTTGTAGCAAGGCGTGTTGTACAACAATGAATAGTTTATACCATGTTCAATGTATTAATATAAATTTATCAAATCCTATCCTGTATCGACCATTGTTTAGCGGTTGTTCCTTCATAATTGTTAGGAACCCATACTTTTCAGCCCAAGCCTTTCCACATAACTCTTTAAATCGTTCAAATGTCATATCCGCATTTACATGATCAAAATATATATGTTTTAGGTTGGTTTCGTCCTGTTTAAATACAATTAACATGTTTGCATTGTCTCTAATAAGTTGTTTTGGTATTTTGCTGTAAGTTTGACCAATATAAATGCTATCTATGTTGTTATGTCGACCCATAGCGAAGTAATTTCTTATTGTGTTTTGGTTTTCACAAGATACATCGTCGAATATGAACACGGAGAATGGTTTAGCTTCTTGTGGTTGCATGACACTCTCGCTTGCATTAAACTTTAAATATTTAACTTCAGGCACATTAGTCAGTATCTTTTCCAATAATTGATACTTTGGTTGTTGTAGTGATTTTGAAAATACATATAGATTGTTAAAACGTAATCCTTTAGGGTTTGTAATCAAATTGAATACTACATTAGTTTTTCCACAGTTGGAAGGTCCGGTAACCAGACAACGAACGGTGTTTGGTAACAAATTGCCATGTTTCCCACTATTAAATTCTGAATTATCCACTGTGAGTTCATCTATATTATTAATAGTAAAACTCTCTTTTTGTGGTACTATCTCCATCCTTTGTAATGGTTCAACCTAAAATGATTCTCTATCGTTATATCAAATCCTTTTTAGGTATCCAAGAATCTTCCGTCTTATTAAATCCTAACCATCGTACTTTGACCTTATCTTTTTTCCGTTGCAACACCTTTTCAACTAAATATACATCGCCTACTGTTGATTTTAACATTTCATGTCCATAAAACCCTCCTTCAAGCAATTGTCCTTTATTATCTTTTAAAATATATGTCTCAGGTACTGTAGGTTGTACTTTGAATACAGTAAAAACCTCATTGGTCCAATTTGGCAGGTATCTTTTACTGAATACACCTTTATATTTACTTATTCGCACTTTATCACCCACATTAAATTTTTTAGGCTTTAGTTTTTCAACTTTTGGTTTAGTATTCGTTTTTATACGTTTTAATACAAGGTTTTCATTTTTACTAGTTACTTGGTTTGGTTTCATCCCGATAGTCCTATGAAATTTGTTATTGTAATTGTTTATAAGTTTTGGTAACATATCAATCCATATGTGCGATCCTCTGTTGGAAAACATTTTATACATTGCACTTTTTAAAGTTCTGTTGAATCTTTCGATTATTGAAGCTTTTACCTCTGAATTGGTTGAGTAATGGTTTATATTGTGTTTTTTCATTAAATTTGCAAATTCCTTATTAAAGTATTCTTTTCCATCATCTGTTTGTAAATGTTTAATAGTATGTTTGTCTCTTTGTATAGCTGTTTCCATTGCTTTTGTAACACTTTTGCCACTTTTATCTTTTAGTGGTAAAGCATCTGCCATTTTTGAAAAACAGTTAATAACAGTCAATATGTATTTATATCCTTTATTTTGTTTGCTATAAGGAATCATTTCGATTAAATCTGCTTGATATAAATCATTAATTCCTTTTATCACCGTATTTCTTCGTGGAAACTTTCTTCTTGCAGGTTTATGAAGTTCGTTGACAATTTGTTGCTTCAAGTCCTTCATATTGCAGGTTTCAATGTTTGTTGTATCACATGTATAATCACAATGAACGTTGTCTTAAATATTCACATCATTTATATGGGTCAAGGTCATCCAAACTTGTGTAAAAAAATGGGGAACACGGCGTTGGACTTGCCGTGTTCCCCATTTTTTTACGGAAGGAGAAAGGAATAAGGTCGAAGTTGTAGAAGGACGAAGAATAGGTTACTAGTTGATAGGGTTTAGGGAGTAATGGCCGAATGGAAGAGTGTGGATTTTGTCGGGCAAAATATGTCTTTTATCATCCCGAGCTGACAGTGCTTTTTTAATTTCCGTGACACTGTAGACTTGATGCTTGAAGCTTCGGATATTGTTGAATGTTGCTGATATCGTAGTATCTTCAAACAAACAAGTCTTGTAGTGGTCAAATGTTACGTGTTTTTTCAAATAAGATGTCTTTACTCCTTTTGCTTTTTTCACTGTCGGTGTGTTGTTCTCGTGGTACATCTTAAATGAATACAATTTTGCCATCAGCGCCACTATTTCTTCTAAAGGCATTCCATTTGCTTCATCTTTGAATTTTCCAATTACTTTTTTATTTTTTTCATTAAAATTTGGATGGTTCTTCGGATAGTCAGAAAAGTCGAAATCTTCTTTGTATGGAAAAGTCCTTAGGTCTTCATACATGTCCAAAGTCTTTATCCAGTAGATAAACGCGTCCGTATCCATGTATGCGACTCCAATGTTTTCCCTTCCGTAGTGTTTAACCATTTTGTTATAATGGAAATCATACATCAGGGTTTTACTTATGTCCAAAATCGACATACCTATGTATAACGGACGGTCCATGACTATTGTTGTTTTCTTCATACTGACAGCGACTAGATTTTCGTTTATAATCATGGATGTTCCGAAATTTGGTTTTTGCACTAATTTTTCCAATTTCCTAGGATCACTCACTAATTTTACATTTTTGTGTTTTCTTTTGTTCTCCAAGGTCTTCCCAAAGATGGCATTGTTCATTAATTTATAGAAGTCCTTTTCAAATGCTGTTGTCGCTGCAGCTCTTCTTGTAGTGTTGGAATCAATATATGGTTTCAACCAACAAGACTGGGTGAATTCAATTGCTCTATGAATTCTCACTATACGTAGACCCAATTCGAGAGCCTGTTGAACTACCCAATAGTGAGCCACATAGCGATCTTTATTCTCCAAGGTCATCATCAATTTTGGCCATCTTCCTGTCGGTGAAACTTCAGTCTTGGCTAGGAGAGGCAAGTCGTAGTGATGGTCATGAAGGTGCTCCGGGTATTCAAAATCACAGTCCAAAACATAGCCTTTTGGACCATCCTTTGGAATCTGTGAGATGTCTCCGATGGTGGCCGGGTCGATCCATTTGAAGTCAGCGTAGGGAAGCGAATTTGACATTGCCCAACCATAAAGGTTGTTTGCGTCAAAGTAGCCAAGGTAGACCGATGGTTGTTGCTCGTCGAAGCCGGGGATGTACTTGTTGTTGGCTTTGACATGACGTGTTACAGCTTGTGTCAAACCGCCCCGTACACCAGATTCCATCATGAGCACCATATCAATATCCGTTAGAAGTTCCAGTCGACAGTTGGTTGACTTTAGCATAGCTTGCCATGCTAATCCTGGAGATGTGTACGAGTGTAGAGGGTCCAGTCCATAGGCGGAGAAGCAGGTGTTTCGAAATTCTTCCATCACATCGCACAGCAGAGTTACGTCCAATTTTATATAAAAGTCAGAATATTCCCCTAAGGTTTGAATGTTTAGTTGGTTCCAAACATTATAAGCATGATTGTAGTCTTCAACGGAGATTTCACTTTCGTTTAATTTGCTGTTGAAGGCTTCAATCGGTGGCAGACTGGTTTCTTCGAATTTTTCTGCAGACGTTATGTAATCATAGGGGAAAACTCCTTTCCGTAATACTAGGTCTAATTTATCTTCAGGTACAATTTTTCTGGTTTCTTTTAGGTCTTCTCTTCTTAGGTTCTCTGACAATTTGGCTAAACTAGATGCCATAAATCTGTAAGAGTCTACGAAGCGAAGTTTAATTTTACCTACTGTTTTTGAAAAGCTGATGTACTTTTCCAATGTTGTAGCAAGAACATCAATTTTACCATCATCTCTTCCTAATTCTGGAATAATAAAGTGGGAGTCGTAGCCGCTAAGATTGTGTAAAACGACAGGAATAAAGTTTGGCAGTTTGTAATTTATATTGCATGAATTACAAGCAGCTCCTCTGTATAACCCTGTCAGGTGATCGTGATCTCTTACTTTTGGATTTTCTTCACTAAACATCTTCTTGCATAAATAGCATCTTGTCGCTAAGTTGTATTCTTCTTGTTGATTTTGGTTTAAAGGTTCCATAGGTACAATATTACCGAACAAGCGTTGAACCTTTCCAGCAATATCGTACAGTTGGTCTACAAAATACTTAGCGGCTTCTTCACCACGGTAGAGTATTGGAGTGGATGTTAAACCATAGTCTTGCAATTGGTTTTCAGACAAGGTTGATTTAACTAGTAAACAAAAACTGTTGGGCTGATGCAACTGATATTTTGTTCTTCTAGTCACTTCGCCGTCCGGCAGCTCCTGTGGTACTAACGTTGATTCAAAATCTGCGTAGACCACTAGTGGAATTCGGTATTGGTGAACTGTCTTGTTAAATTGTATTGAAGCTCGGGTAGGCGGTGGAAGACTTATCTTTACTTCATAGTTCTCGTTGCAAAGTCTTTTATGTTCCAATAACCAGTCCAATCCTCCACGTCTTGAATCTTTCCAAGAAAAGCAGAAACATCTCTTGCAAACTGTAATCCTATTTACTCTTTTGGTCAATTGTTTTACAACTAACGCTTCAAAGTCTTTTATCCATACATAATGGGAAATTTCACCCTTGGTTATCAATAGCAAATCCGTATGGTTTCTTTGCTCAACCTTTACTACCCGCAAAGGATAAACGTTGTTGGAATCATCCAGACCAAAAACATTGACTGAAACGCCAGGATTTTTCTTTTCAAATTTGCCAATATCTTTTAAAGTAACTGGGTAAGTAAGACCTTGAAAGTTGTAGCGGTGTTCATTTTCGTAGTATTCTCTACCAACTCTACAAGGATTGTTTTTAACATACTTGGTTAACATTGCATACTTGAAACATTCATTACCCTCATTTTGAACATTTCTACACGAGTTAGTGTTTTGGATTTTCTTTGGTAGAGGGATAAAACTACTACCTCTTAAACCATATCCATGTTTATGAACCCTAACATCCATACCTTCGATTGATGACAAAGTCCATCCAGATCCTCTTCCTTCATGTTCTTGGAGTTTGGTTATAAGTTCCTCCAAGCATTCTTCAATAATATCATCAATGTCGGAGGTGAAGGTAAGGGTTCGATTTTTGGTAATGAATGCTCTCAATGCTGTTTCACCATCAGTATTGTTAAACATAGCCTCTAACACCATTCCAAATTTAATAAAATTTAGCCTTTGTAATTCTTCCCTCAACGTTTGACCAACAAGTTCCTTAGCCTGGGTTATAAATGTTTCCAATTCCAATTGAACGTTATTAATTTTGAAATGTGTTACAACTCGTCCTGGCAAGGCCGTGGTGCGCAGTTGTCTTACATCTTCCAGTTCTTCTTCTTCCATATCCTCTTCTTCGGTGTCCTCTTCTTCGGTGTCCTCTTCTTCAATAGGTCTTGTAGCAGTAGATGGTCCAGCACCAGCGAATTGTATCACACTAGGTCTTCTTCTTTGCATTTGCTGTAGATAGCTGTCCCAGTAATTCGTCTGCTTCTGGTGCTCTTCCAAAAACCGGTCAATTGAGTCTAAGTCTATTTCATCCATGGTAATATCTTCTTTTCTATCTTCGTCTTCATGTAATTCTCTGTGTAGGGTGAAAAGATCTTCGTCTTGAAAGATTTCCCCACAAATGTCGCAAAGAGCCATTTCAAACAGTTTGGCTTTGAATGCACACTCTGTGAATGTCCACGCAATAATGAGCAGCGTGCTCGACCGGGACCCTTTATATCCGAGGCAGATAGGTGGGGAAAGTGACGTCATATAAAACAGGTTATCAATCATGTGCTAAATTTAGCCTTTACACAACCGTTTGTAATAAATTTATCAGTAGGCTTGATATATTGATGATATTTGGTCTAGATTCAATAATTTGTACAAGTTTTTTTAAAAACGTCTGTTTGAGCAAAATTTGTAGGTCAAGGCCATTTAGAATTATTATTTTGAGCGGGGGATAGAGCACTAAGCAGCATCATTTACTACAAAGTGCTCTATCCCCCGCTCACATTCTTTTTTTTAACTTTTTGTTTAAGCTTTTACAAAGGTGAAACATCACCATCAGAGTCGGAATCATCCTCATCACGGAATAAGCAGCGATGACAATACATAATTCTTCTGGCAACTAACATCCTATCCATTGGACGATGAGGAGTGTCTTGTTCTTCTTCTTCTTCTTCAATTTCCAATTGGAATTCCATTTCCGACTCAGATGATGACTCTAATGTTTCGTAGGCGTGCAAGTCCACTTCATTGCCCGATGAACCAGCTTCGTCAGAGTCCGTTTCAATATCCATTATTTCTTCCTCCTCCTCTTCCTGATCAACCGCAGGTAGTTGGTCCTCTGCTTCTATAACTTCTACAGGTATTACCTCCAGAATTGAAAGAATTCTGTCGCGATGGAACACGGTGTTGTCAAGTGGAGCCATGGTATGAAAGTGGTGTATCTATCCAATTGGTTTGCCCTTTTTATACTCCCACCAACTATACATCTTATGTGGGTCAAGGTCACATCAAAATACCCTTTGAGCGGGGGATAGACCACTAAGCGACATGCTAGTCCATTGTCGCAAAGTGATCTATCCCCCGCTCTATTCCGCAGACCACACTCAAGTCCAAGTCCAAGTCCAAGCCAAGAATTTTACACACTTTATTGCCACCAGGTAATAGTTATTCGCACATTCACTTGGTTTGCAAAGAGGTACTGAACAAACTCCATATTAGTTGTATTTTCAGTATGTAAATGCGTCATGAAATATGCAATCTTATCTATTGCGGCATTGTCCAAAGGTTCACAGTTTACAAGTTCCAATGTGCCTAGGCTTGTCTTCTCTTCGATAAGTTGCACAACTTCATTAATATCTTCTTCCAAAAGAATGAACTCCACGCTGTAGCTTTCCATTGCTAGTGGTAGGTTGCAGCGGATGTCTAGACAAATGCTTGACTAAATGTGCTCTTCATTGGTCCTACATATATACTGATTCCCCCTCCACATTACCCATTCCCCTCTACTTTTAACTGGGTCAAGGTCATCCAATAATACCCTATGAGCGGGGGATAGACCACTAAGCAGCATGCTAATCCATTGCCGCAAAGTGATCTATCCCCCGCTCTGTATTCCACACAAGTCCCAGTCTTTACACACACATACAAGTCCCCAGTCTTTAACACTTAGTTATATACTCTGTCCGCCCTGCCAATTAAAAGTTCCCCATGTTTGCCACTACTTTCCATCAACCTTTCCAAGTCCCAAAACACAATGTCCAAATTCACCAAGTTCGCTCGTCCAATTTCAAACACACTATTCCCCCCAAAGTCACTTGCTCTCACTTGTTGTCCTGTATACTGTTTCTTCTTCCACGCTACAATCACTACCCTACCCTCTTCAACAACCATTCTTTTAACACTATCATACACATTCTTCAACATCTCTCTACAGTTTAAATAGTTTATGCTTACATACTCCCATTCCTTACCAATGATTACTGAACCACTCATGTCTACAAACTCTACTTGTTACCTAGAAGGCTCAAAGCAGAATGAAGTCGAGATGTATAGACCCCCTCTTTTATACCAGTTAACCGTTGTCCTTGGTGTAAAGTGGGTCAAGGTCATCCAATGCTACCCTTTCAGCGGGGGATAGACCACTAAGCAGCATGCTAGTCCATTGCCGCAAAGTAGTCTATCCCCCGCTCTGTATTCTACACACACACACACACACACATGTCCCTGTCCAAGTCTTTCATTACATACCCAATATATATTCAGTTCCTTCATCATCACTATCACTCATCACTGCTTCCACAAACTCCACAGGATTAAAGTTAAATTGTTTCAATTGTTTCTTTTAAGTTTTCAATTTGTTGGTCCTTTACTTCTAAAACACTGTGAAGGTGTGATATGTAGTCCGCTGCCTCGTTGATGCTTGCTACTCTCGGATCGCCTAACTTCAAGCTGGGAACTACACCCTGCAGCCTGAAGTACGCCATACGCCTTTCTTGCTCCTGCCGTTGACCAGGACTGAGCAAGCCTTGTCCGTCTTGGCTTACCTCCAGCAAGGTCCGTAGCATCGGAGCTTTGCAAGCGTTTGCCCGAGCAACAGTTATGCTGTGAAATGGTCGAGCAGGTCCACGAGTAGCAGGCAGGACGTTGGCAGCACGCCTTCTTGAAGAAGAAGAGGAAGCCTGAGAAGTTTTGGAGTTAAAAGCCATGTTACAATGCTGTATTCAGCTAAGCGGTACAAAGCAGAATAACCAAACTGCACGTTAATACCCGTATATATACACTTATCAGTAGTGGGGGTACTAGCTAGCCTTGGTAAAGTGGGTCAAGGCCATCCAAAAACATTACCAGAACGGGGGATAGATCACTAAGTGGCATGTTAGTCCATTGCCACAGAGTGATCTATCCCCCGCTCTGTATTCCGCATTCACACACACATTCATACAAACACACAAGTCCCAGTCCGAGTCTTTACCCACACACCTATCCACTCTCATCCTCACTATCGTCACTGTCCAACAGGCTTTCACACTTCTTAATCAGTTTTTCCCATTTACTCCGGATATAAAGTAGCTCACTGCGAGTATTCTCTAGCAGTCTGTCCCTTTGCTCTATGACTTCGTCGTACCACTCCATGATGCTTGGTGAAGTCTGAGTTGATGCATCCGTCGTGGTTGGTTGAGAAGCTCCGCTGCTCCGCAACTCCTTCCTCACAGGACCAAAGCCGGAGAATCGGACACGACTCCTTGACGTAGGCCCCGATCGGATTGGTCCAATGCTCGGGCTGGAGTTGGAGGTGGCCGGGCCAGAGGTAGAGGCTGGGAGGTTCATAGCAGACATGGTGGTGTTCAGCTTAACAGTGTAAAGCAGAATGAGAAGACGGTTGATCACCACTCCTATATATACCCATTTTTAGTGGTGGGGGTAACCCCGGGGTGAGGGAGGGGGTGGGGGTGGGGGTGGGGGGTGGGGGTGGGGGTGGGTAGGGGGGGGGTAGCTTAAGGACTTCTACTAACTTTCCCTTAGTCCTCGCGGTCATCGGTTTTACATACCTTTAGCACACCCATCATTTTGGTTTCTTCAATAACTTTACACACCTCAAAAACCCAAGCAAACAGCTCATCTATGTTGTTATAATTAATTTTTGTCCAGTGTTCATACTTATGAGTTTGGTTGTTTATAATACATAGATAAAATGTAGACCCATCTCGTCTTATACAATACTCAACTTCCATTCTATGCCGGTTTAGCACTTCCCAAGCATTGTGTTGATCTATCAAGAAGTCACCACCTTTGTAATTGTACCGTGACATGTTTACACGGAGTACAGAAACAGACTGAAGCAAATGAACGGCTCATACAGGCTTAGTAAGAGCGTTAGAGTGGGGGGTATCACGTGATACACGACATTAGTTGTAAGGTTAGCACTTTACTTTAAACAGTAATTTATATGGGTCAAGGTCATTCAAACTTTGAAAAATTTTTACCTCCAAACACTTGTAGCAAGCTACAAGTGTTTGGAGGTAAGTTTTTATTTGTTAAAGATTTTTGTAACTTAGTCTTCACCCTCAAGGACACGGTTTGAGATTGTCCCAGTGACTTTACATCACCGCCAGGTTAAAGTATTATACAAGTCAAGTGTTTTTTTTTTATTCCTTGACTTGTATAATACCCCTCTCCCTTACTTTAAGAGGGTTAGGACTAAATTTGGAAAAAATAATTTGGAAAAAGAATTTCTGTTTTTACTTATTGTCCAACACAACCTAACAATTTAGAATTTCTTTTTTTTTGGTGGGCCTACATCCTAATCCATTTCCCACACAGATTGGCATCCTTCCCTTCGTATTAGATAGCCTTTTTTGTGGATGAAAAATTGTCTTTGTACCATCCGAACGGGTACTTTCATTGTATGAAGGTTGCCATCACCTTTTACAATGATTTCTACATTTGCATCAAAAGCTCCATACGTTTGAACAATAAAATAATATTTTTCATCCACTTTAAGTCTTCTAATATCAAGCGGTTGCGGACTGTGGGGATGTCTGGGTTGGGATGTTTTAGACCTAATGTTGTTAAGACTGTAGGGTCTTACTCTCGGAAGATTGATATTTTTGTTCAAGTGCGTTTGGCAACGGTCTTCATCTAAAACAGCAAACTTCTGACAGCAAAGAACCCCAAAGTCTTTTGACATATACACGTAATCGCATTTATTACCCTTGCCAGCAGGGACTTTAACACGCTTACGTTTTTGTGTTGGACGCTTTATTGGAAGTGTTTTGGAGCTTGTCAGGTTTAGGCTGGCTAGAAGGAATAGGGGTAGAACACTTTACACGGTGAAGAGGAAGGGAGCAAACAATTTTGGGTGGGGTAGGAGAACGTGTTAGGTCGATGGTTGGTAAGGTAAATTTGGATGTCATATCAATAGTAGGATAGGGAGCGTCAGGAGAAAAGATAGATCGACGGGGTGGTTTAACAGGTGTTGGTGGGATAGGGGATAGAGGTAGAGGACATTGGGATTTGGTGTATGAAAGGATTTTTTGTGAACGGGAGTATGGGGTGTACTTCGGCTTTGAAGTCTTCTTCTTCTTCTTGTCGTCCTCCTCCGTCTGGAAAACGGCAGCATCCGAGTTGGAGTCCGAGGAAAGGGAGACAGCTGGAGAACAAATCAATCCTCGGCTGGCCCCAGCGGCAGTTGTATTGGTTAGCGCTGGCATCGATGGCAGAAGGCTGGTCACAGTCGTGATTACAGCCAGCGCTTGCCGCAGGACCGAGTACTGCATCGTAGTGGTCCCAGACGAAGAAGGCGGAGTAGACTGGACAGCCGAAGTGGGGTTAGCAGAAGAAGCAGAAGCTGGAGGGTAATTCTTCAATTTCAAACCCTTCAAACCCATTTTAAAAGTGAAGAAGTGAAGTGAAAATATGTAATATAAAGATGCAATATAAAAATGCAAAGAGCAGGAGCACCGGTCAACACGAGTGTTGGTGGTCCAATGAGAGGTGCATGCAACCCGGCCGCCTTATATCCCCACCGACCACGGGCGAGCCCCACCCAAGGGTATAGGGGTAGGGGTAGGGGCGGGGCTGGGGGTGGAGGTGTGGGGTGGAGGTGTGGGGTGGAGGTGTGGGGTGGGGGTGTGGGGTGGAGGTGGGTTGGGGGGGGGGTGGAGGTGTGGGGTGGAGGTGTGGGGCGGAGGTGTGGGGTGGAGGTGTGGGGTGGAGGTGTGGGGTGGAGGTGTGGGGTGGAGGTGTGGGGTGGAGGGGGGGGGGGGAATGCTGGAGCAGTCTTTCCTATAATTAGGTCAAGGTCACAAAATAACTTGAAAAAATAAAGCCCCACCTGGGGCATTTAGGTTGCCATCGCTGTAGCCTCCAAAGAGACCCAACTATGGACAACAGCAGACTTGTATGTTAGTAATACCTAACCATTAAGAATTTAGAAAACTACTGTATTTAGGTCAAGGTCACGGAAAAACTTTAAAAAATAAAGCCCCACCTGGGGCATTTAGGTTGCCATCGCTGTAGCCTCCGAAGAGACCCAACTATGACAACAGGGCAACATCCAATGTTGTGTTCCCTTCGCCACGCAAGACTTTTAAATATTTACTGCATTGGTAACAAATAGCTAACAAAACATTTACATAATTTTGAGAGAGGTTGAGGACAGCCCTAGTGGCTTACACGTCCTCGGTCCGAGTGCAGAGGCCGCCGCAAATTGGCCACAGCTGTGGTCTGCATGCCAGCGTACAAACGGACCGGTTCCCAACCCAGCCGCAATATTGCATGCCTGAGAGGACCCATGCTACAATTGGTTTAAAATAGCTTTACACGGGGGTCTACTCCCGTACCCTATCTTTAATATTTAACTTTAGCAATGCAGTAAATTTTTAAAAATCTTTGTGGGTCAAGGCCACACGAACATTAAAAAATTTCGGCCCCCGTTCATCCATGGCGAACCACGAATGTTCGGGGGCCTTGGGGGCAAAAACACAAATAGCTAACAAACTTCATTTATATAATTTTGGTTTCCAGAAGGGAAACAGAGGTTGAGGACAGCCCTAGTGGCTTACACGTCCTCGGTCCGAGTGCAGAGGCCGCCGCAAATTGGCCACAGCTGTGGTCTGCATGCCAGCGTACAAACGGACCAAGTCCCAACCCAGCCGCAATATTGCATGCCTGAGAGGACCCATGCTAACGTTGGTAAAAAATGATTTTACACGGGGGCCTACTCCCGTCCCTATCATTACAATTTACTTTGAGCTGTGAAAAAGGCTCAAGGGGGAGTGCTAAAACAAGCGTATACACTTTAGATAGATATAACACACACTTACAAAATAGGTTGAGCTCAACATGGTACGTGCTGGAACAAGCATATACACATTAAACACATATGACATAAAAGACAACAAGACAAAACACGAACAAGACACATAGGAGACATAGGGTACAAGTAAAACACTCACATATAAAACAATTCCAAATACCCATACGCAAGCGCAATATCTTAAAAATAATACAAGTCTTAAAGTTAGAGTAGACTTCGCTAAACAGTGAAGGCGCCTTTCAGTGTTTAGTGAGGCCTATGGCGGTCCGTCCCGATCGTTCACGTTCAACGCTCGGGAGCGGACTGCGAGCCGGCTGTGGCCGGGCCGCCTTATATCCCCACCGGTCTCCCCCGAAGGGGCGGCATGGGGCGGAGGTCCACCCCGGGGGTGGAGGTCCACCCCCATGGGGTGGGGGTGGGGGTGGGGGGGGGGGTGGGGGTGGGGGTGGGGGTGGGGGTGGGGGGTGGGGGTGGGGGTGGGGGTGGGGGTGGGGGTGGGGGGTGGGGGGTGGGGGGGGGGGGTGGGGGTGGAGGTGGGGGGTGGGGGTGGAGGTGGGGGGGGGGTTGGGGGGGGGGGTGGGGGTGGGGGGTCCACCCCTCAGGGTCGGTTCAAGGTCACCGACTACACTTCTACTCTAAGTCTGGTTCAAGGTCACCCACTACACTTCTACTCTAAGTGTTGCCAATACCCCCACCTTAATCGAGTCCCTAAGCTACGCGATGGCGCTCAGCCAGTATGTCTCAGGCTTGCATGCGGTAAGCATCGCTGCTCTTCGACTCTGTTCATGTAAGTGTTTTACAAATTTTTTGCCTCAAGGTCATTACACTTTAACTCTGGACAAACATGGCTTGGATTTTCTCTGATTTTACTCAAGGTCACTACACTTTACCTCTGGGACAATATCGACTTGTAGTATTTCAGTGTTTTGACTCAAGGTCATCACACTTTAACTCTAGCACGTCGGTTATCGTACCAGAGGTGCTCAATAACCTAACTTGTAATGTTTAGGGTGGCGTTTGCACGCCACGTGGTATCGCCATGAGTGTCCAGTCCAAATTTTAGGTTAGATTAATTTTACTGTGATCTTTTCCATTTCCACTTCGTTTTGCCAAAGAATAAGGTGTCGCTTTATAAAGTGGTATTTCTCTAATGTTATAGGGGATTGCAGGGATACAATTAGTTTATTTAGGAGACTCTTCATCTTGGAGTTTAACACAATTTCCACTTTGACTTTGCTTCCTCGGCTCTCACAGCCTAAACTGTACAGAAATGTTTCTTCTAGTGCCAACTCGGGCCAAGAGAACAGTGTATTGACTGTAGGACAGGTCATGGTGAAGTGATGCGATACTCCAGCGTACAACCTCACCTTCCCCCACCACTGTGACCTTCCCCCACTCCTGCTGTTTCCCCCACCTCTTTTCCCTTGACTCATGCGCTACAAGCAGTCTCTCAGTATTGTGCGGACTTTTGTGAGGGAAGCCATGTCGCGGGACGCTTTAGGTAAGAAACTTAACCGTGTTAAGACTTTATTAGTTGCTCACTGTCCACCACTCAAAGTCAAAAGGGTTTCGACTTTAGCTAAGTGGCGCAAACTGTTGCGCGGACACCCTAAGTTTTATACCAAACAGACTAATGTAAGTTTTACTGATGAAGATTTGTTTAGAATGTTGGATGAGATGACTTTTCCTTGCAAAATTCAGTTAGTTACTCCCATTCCTGACAGTTTGGAGTCTTAGTCTCTCAAGCCGATATACCTAGAGTACGCGGAGCCTGGAGGTCAGTCGCTCGGTGACTGTCGTGGGGTGCGCATCGGTGTCGGCGCTCCTTTGTTAGGTTTTCTAGGTCACAGTAATATCAAATTGTTGGTGTTGTGCTGGTTCAAGGTCACCTGAGGGATAACCGATTGGCCGTTTAGGCAGAGTCATGTCAGAAACTCGAGTTTAACTTGGCACTTTTGCCGTTTCTCGTCGAATATTCGCTCCAAGTGGTCAAGGTCACGGGGACTCTGACTGAAACTCGGAGCGTAGTGCGAGAAACGGCAAAAGTGCCAAAAAATTTTAAGTTTCGGCGTGACCTTGACCTTAGTGGCGTCGGTGACGTCATTTTGATGACGTAAGGGGTGATGACGTCATCAGCACGTCATTTCTGTGACGTCATGGGTGTGACGTCATAGAAATGACGTCATAGGTGATGACGTCATCGATGACGCAATCGATGACGTCATCGATGACGTCATCGGTGAGGTCATTGACCTCGATGACGTCATCCCTCAGGTGACCTTGAACTGAGCCAGCACCAACAATTTGACACTACTACCGTTTCTTAGTGATTGCAAATGAGTAAAGAGGAACGTCCACATCAAATTGAAACCCGTAAGCCCTAGAGAATTTAAAGTCCAGTGGGGCGTAGCCCTAAAGGACTTACAAACTATATTTGCAAAACCGTTTCTTAGTTAATATCTATGAGCAAAGAGGAACGTCCATGCAAAATTTCAACAACGTATGCAATAGAGTAATTTGAAGTTCAGTGGGCGGAGTCCTAAAGAACATAAAAATCTATATTTATAAAACCGTTTCTTAGTGAGTACATAAGAGAAAAGAGGAATGTCTACATCAAATTTCAACCCTGTATGCCTTAGAGTTAATTTGTTGTCCAGTGGAGCGGAGCCCTAAGGACTTCAAAAACTATATTTGCAAAACCGTTTCTTAATGCATACTTATGAGGAGAGGTACATCCCTGCCAACCCCGTTGGTCCTCGAGTAATTTTGTAGTCATGTGGGGCGGAGCCCTGAAGATGCTTTCCAAGAGCATATTTTAGTAAGCACCCATCGGAGCAAAGTGGATATCACATTCCAAATAATATTCCATATGATTCTTTTACGTCATCTGGTTTTTTCATATTCGTTGTTTCCTCGATTCATATTAAAAATTGGCCATAAGAATAACATTAGATAGACATTTTGAAGTCCTGTGTGGCGGAGCCCTGATAGAATTTTGTAAAACCGTTTCTTAGTGAGCATCTATGAGCAAAGCATGACGCCCTTGCCCAATTTTCACATTGTAGTTTTTCAGCTTTGTTGGTGCTTTGGTTTGTATAAAAAATGGCCATAAGGATAACATTAGATAGAAATTTTGAAGTCCTCTGGGGCGGAGACCTGAAGGAATTTCGCAAAACCGTTTCTTAGTGAGCGTTTTTTAGCAAAGAGGAACGTCCATGCCAAATTTCAACCCTCTGTACCCTATGGTTATGGAGATACTATGATACATGAGTGAGTGGTATTTGACAAATATATAGTAGAGATGTAGAGTTTTCCCCAGAACTTGTAGAGTATACAATAAAAGAAGTTCAAGTTACTTTTTTGTCTCCGGTTCTATGCAGAACCTTAAGCTACCCCATAGGATACATTACTATTGTGACATAAGCTCTACTCATAGTCAGCTGAGAATAAAACAGGTCTAGATGGCAAAAGTTCAAACATTTTCACACAAATATTACATGACATTTGACGAACTCGTGCCCAAAGTGTTTGCGGGCATTAACCTGATCCGGCGCAGGGTGGCGCAGTGTCAGGTTTGAGTCGCCTTGAATTCAGTATTTTACATTATACAGGGTGTCCCAGACCTCTCTATGAACCTTTACAGGTGTTACTCCTGGACCAAAGGCAAGCCAAAATATCATATTTCGAATTTCGAAAACTCCGTAGTTACTCATAAAGCCACCATTTTGTATTTTTTTAAAGAATATGTTTTTATTTGAGTACGGTTTGAAGTAATAAATTGAAATTTGGTACACAGCTTTTTTGAGAGGCCAGCTGAGTGCACCGGTGAAGCCATGCGGCCAGCGGCTAGGCCCACACCAGGGGGGGGGGGCAGTGATTCACTATAGTCCCGTGTGCCACCATCAGCTTTGAGTTCAGTTGTTTGCAGCCTTCAGTTATTTACTCAAGCCAACTCAGAATAAAAATTAAAATCAGCTGTTTGTATCACTAAGCACGAGTTGTCCACAAAAAGATTGGGGGAACGTTGTTCCACCACCTGTAATGTTAAGTTGCATACGAGTGGCCCCTCTATTTCTGTTCTGTGCTCGCTGGTTCATACTAGTTGATAAACACATGTAACATTATCAGAAATAAAAACTTTAATACCAGAATATTGCTATAATACACAAATAGCACCCACTTTGCATCTGCACATTTGCACATTTTAGTAGCAAGACCAAATATTTCCTTTAACACTAGTGTCAGTTACAGCCGGTGTTCAATATGTCCACCACCGATTCTATCGCACAAGGTAAAACGGCCCACCATTGATTGTCAGACTTTATCAAATTCATGTTTTTCTTTAATTATAGCACTGGTGTTAAATGTTTGGTCTTGCTACTAAAATGTGTATCATAACAATATTCTGGTATTAAAGATTTTATTTTTGTTAATGTACGTGCGTTTTATTTGTTTTTGTTTTTCTAAATGCAAATTTACATATCAACTAGTATGAACACAGGAATGCTGTTATTACAGTTTAACAATGTAATTACATCATCAACTTACTGTAGCGATGCAACAATTAAAAAAGCTGATTGTTGTACGTAAATTATTGGTTTTGCCAAGCGGCGTCAGTTGGTATCGTGTATTGCAAACATTCATAAAAATGGGATAATCTACCTTGTTTCTGAACCGATTTTCATAATTTTTAGATGGTTGGAAATTTTTTAAGATACTAATTTTGTGAGGATCTAACAGAAATAACGGAGTTATTGCTATTTTTCGATGAAAATTTACTAAATTTGCATGCATTATAATGGATAATCAAAGTTTTTATGTGCAAAAATCTCAATAACTCCATTATTTGTTGTCAACTTTTTACAAACTTGGTAACATTGGTTAGATAATTTAATACGTCAACGTTTCGGTCCCTTGTAATTTTTTTTATAAACTACCTGTTTTGAGATGTACGTTTACCTTCGCACCACCTATTTTTTTGTATGATCCCCATTGGGGTAACAGGTCGTTTTCCTTAGGAAGTTCAATGAATATCATAAAACATGTAAGGAAAATATTTCCGTCAAACCCCCCTCCCCCCCTTACTCCTTTCTGAGTAATATTAACAAAGAAAATCAACTACGAGCTACGACGTTCATACAAAAGCTATGATGCGATAAATGGTAAAGTATTAAACGAGATGAGTCCGCGGTGGATGGATTGTACGCCTGATACCTTCCCTGTATAGTCAGCCACTGCCGCCATTGGGTCAACGGAGCTACATTTGCAGATTCCGTCTACAACGGTCCTCTAAAGGCACAAATTTCACTTATTTATGAATGTTATTTGATTTTTTAATTTATTTAGAGACATTTGAGTATATATTTTCTACACTTGAAGCTACAAAGATACGAATCAAATGAAACAATATTTAATTCAGCGAATTGTGATGTTAAAAAACCATCAGAATCGATCATCTTCTGTAAGATTTGATCATGTTTTATGTGCTCCGATAGCCTACAGTAGAACCGATTCTTAAATTAATATCCAAGATTAAAGTTCTCTTCTATAAAAAGCACATTTAATTAATTGGTTTTTCTCATTTGGAAACATTAATTTTGCAGAGTAATATGAATTTTTTTCGTAATCAATATTAAATATTTAATTTTATTTATTTACTCCACATCCAAGAGAGTTATCGCCAAAATATTCTTACACATTCATGTTCTTATTCATGTTGTTGTTGTTCATATTCTTGTTAATGGTTCTTCAAAGACGTACCGTATCCAAACAGGTGTATTCTGGAGCCCTGACCACCATGTATATTGCTCAAGGAAAAATGCATATTGCTTATGGTGTAACAATTGACATTAGTTTATATACAGGATACAGTAAATGTTCATGTAATTTTTCATTTTATAATAGTCATTATAATTACAAAATCCAAGATTCTGTAATATTTAACACATTAAAATACTCTGCTACTCTTGATATATTTATTTAATTTGTTTTATTTTCTAATTATGGTTATAAATATAGTATCAAAATAATTGGCTTTACATTGTTAAAACGACGTCTTTTTAGTACTAAACAGTTAAATAATTCAAAACTATGAAATATAGAAATTTATTTTTCCTTTCATAAAACTTGCAGAGGTGACATTTTATTATTTTCATTGTAGTGATTCCAAGACATCCTCTGTTAGTGGTTCAACATAGATATCGTGGTCCGTTTTAATCCAAACTCAAAGCAGAATTTTAACTAATATTGAAACTAAATTGAATCAATTCAGCTAACATTCATTTTTCTCCAAATTTAAAAGGCAGAGTAAATAAGTTTCCGCTACAGTTCTTGAAGGAAGTTTATCAGAATTGAGGAGCCCATCAATTAAAGTCCTTCATCGAAGGCGAGGCTGAGAGGGATTAATCACCCTCGCGATCGGCAGCCCGCGCCGCCCTGGAGCGATCCTTATCAGCCTCCCGAGCGGGCCCTCGCCCCACCACCTTGGTGACACCCCGCACCTTCCGACAATCCGTATAAGACAACAAAATTAATTTATAGACATTATAGTATATCCTTATTGAGGTTTTTATTGCGTTGCGGGTTTTAACCTCATTTTGATGAATGGGTCGGATTAATTTCTTAAAAATAAATGCATCCCTTGTGTGGTTAGTGAACGGGCAGTGGTGTCTGGACATATGGTACTACTCACCGTGGGATTCAGATCACTGACTCACAGAGCACAAGCACTCGAGACACTCGCCGCACGCACAGCAGCAGTCATCACGACCCACTGAGCCCCCCAGCGCCCTCGCGCCGCCACCACCGATTACCGTATCAACCCCTCCGAATTATCGTACCTACCTTGTAATTATTGGACCGGGAGGTAACATATTCCGCCGCGAGATTTCCTTATCACGCTGAGGAATTATATAAAATAATTGTTGTCGTACAGTTCTGCTTTTCGAACGTAAATAAATACCAAGATAAAAACCCGTTCAAAAAATTTAACCATTTTGAAAAACGTTGTTGTGCTTAGTCTTATAATTTAAACATATTACCACGCTACCATACTTGGAATATTTTTGGATAGTTTTTATTTCATTTGACTATTAAATACATGGGAGTGTAGATAGTATAAGAGTAATATTAACAATGTGTCATGGAGAGACCTGTATAAGCTATAGCCAGTAAAATAGTTTATTAAATAAATAAGTATCCTTCACGTAAATTTTGTTATTAGTTTTAGTACTGTTGCGAGATTTCTTTCCACCTAAACATTTCTGTTAAGGTGTTTGAATTAACGTTTTCCAAAAATCGAAGTTCAATTACAAAAAAAATCTGCAAATTCCTTAATTGACCTAAAATGCTGGCAATACTGCTATAGCTTGGCTAAAAGTAATGTCTTTCAGAGTATTCGATCGTTTGCAGCTTTCAGGGGAAGAAAATTATCGTAGGACATGGAATTATCAGAGTATTTTGTGTGATTATGGAACACGTGGCAACAATGCAGGGTTGCCTCCCTGGCGCGGCTCGCCGCCCACCGCCCGCCGCCCCCCCCCCCCCGCCCACCCCCGGCAGCCGACACCACCGCCGCCCACCCCGTGACACTTGATTACCGACAAACACCGGAGCCCTTTGGTCCGCCACATCCACATCACTCCGCAACCCTCGGCCCCTAATTGCTCCCCCACGGCGACTGGTCACAGGCTCACTACAGCACCTACCAACACAATATGAGTGGTTCGTGTATATTTATTTGTAAATAATTTCATCTAAAAACCTCACCCAAATATTATCATAACAATTCAAATCTCCTAATCTTAAGAAGAGGAAGGTCCTTACATTTTAATGTAGTCCAGTGCGTAAATAAATTAATAAAACTATCCTAAACATTCGAGAGCATCTGGGGGCGCAAAAAAGAAACTGTGTCACGATGTCGCGATGCATTTCAAATAGCAGCGGTCCCGTCATTAGTCTTGTAGGCAATTTGAATGCAATAACGAAATTGCGTTGGACGATTTCCAGGCGTCGCCGGTCGTCTCGATTGTCACAACGAATAACATAGGCTCCCACGATTCCTATGGCATTACTTCAATGAAAATTATAATCACATTGGACACGTGCGTTAATGTGATTGGTCACAAAAATATTAAACATCTACTGATTTAATCTACTGAAAGGATTCACCTTTAACATTTTCTTACAAACTACTAAAATTAAAACAAATTTCAAGACTACATTCTTAAAAAAAGTTTATAAGAGAGTGTTTAACCTGTAAACACGTTACTTTTACCCACTATAGGTAGTGTGCTAGATACACTACTAGATAAAGGATTCCCACACTTCTTGTTACCCACCTGTTTGCATAAAAGCATTATTTCTCATCTCTCTAAAAAAAAAGTGGATTGCCATGTTATGGCCACAGAAAAACTAACAAAATAAACAAATGTCCATATATTGCCGGGGGCATAGTATGGACTTGAATATAATTTTATAATATCGCACGACTTAAGCACACAGTCCTTCTGAGTTCATCCCTTATTGCAGGTAAGACCACTTGTTTGTTTGTGTTTATATAGAAAAAATCAAAACAAATTTCTGGTTATAAATGAACGTCAAAAAGTTGTCTTTAAAATAAAAATATGAATAATATTAAACATTAGGAGAAACACCTTGGAAGACATTTGATTTTTAAAGTAAATCTATTGCAAGTCTATCTGGCTGGCTGATACGAGCAGGGAATCCTTTGATTGGTCCAGGATCATAGATAACTTTGTGTTCTATTATTAAGGCTTTTAATTTAATAACATTAACATAATTAATTAATTGTAAAATGAAATATCCATAGCAACCTGAATCAGTATATTTTTTCAATTTAAAGGACTTTATTCTAAAAAATAATAATAATAATAAACTGTGCTAAAACCTATCATGAATATCTATAATTGGCGACATAATGAGATTCTTTGATTTAATAAGGTACGATATTTCATTTTTATATTCTTATCTTGTTGATCACATATAAATCTTTTGCTTAATGGTTAAATTTACCTAATGTCATACAATTATTATATAGGTGGGCTACTATTTGCTTTAAAGTTGGCACGCTAACATAGAAGATGAAAAGAACTTTCACCATACATTTAGGGCAATACACCCTTATCACTACTTGAATGAATCCAAACAGATCTTTTTAAGTTATCCTATAGATACTCCCGTCTCTCTGATGATTATTTTGAAAAAAAATGTGATTTAGGTTTTTATACTATCAAATGAGTTTAGTGTCAAACTCATTAATTTTTAGTGACATCGCTACACCGATCAAATATATAAGTTCCTGAACAATTCCTCGATCACGATAGAAATCACTTTTGTAAATATTTGTAAAAAGTAAATATCTTCCTAAGCGATGGATAGCCAGACCATTATATCACTTACTCAACAGGCCGATACTGACCAAAGCAGTCCTGATGACAAGGAGGGACAGTGTAAAAGAATTATGCTACTTTATTCATGTTTTATGTAGAGCTGAAAACTGATTTTTTTTTTTTTGCAGTGACAACAAAGTTTTGTCAATCTGTATCGGGGTTGGGACAGTGGCGGCGGCTGCAACGGCCATCTATATGTACCTCAACGAGCCAGCTGATCCTCCCCCAGTCGTCCCCGCAGGCGCAGATCTTCCGGCCGTCCTCCCAGTTGCTGCAGAACTTCCGGCCGTCCTCCCAGTTGCTGCAGATCTTCCGGCCGTCCTCCCAGTTGCTGCAGAACTTCCGGCCGTCCTCCCAGTTGCTGCAGAACTTCCGGCCGTCCTCCCAGTTGCCGCAGAACTTCCAACCGTCCTCCCAGTTGCCGCAGAACTTCCAGCCGTCCCCCCAGTTGCCGCAGAACTTCCGGCCGTCCTCCCAGTTGCCGCAGACCTTCCGGCCGTCCTCCCAGTTGCCGCAGGCCTTCCGGCCGCCCTCCCAATTTCCGCAGATCTTCCTGCCGGCCTCCCAGTTGCCGCAGACCTTCCTGCCGGCCTCCCAGTTGCCGCAGACCTTCCGGCCGCCCTTCCAGCAGCCACGGATCCTGCCCCAGATAACGAGGCTAATATATATATATCGTATGGCTCATTCAGCCAGCCACCATGGTTTAAGAATAATAAAAAAAATTCTGCGGTGCAGAGCACCTGAGTCAGTATAAGTAAAAATCTAAACACTAAAATAAAAAAATAAAAATTAGATCTCTCTTTATAGAGCTAAATCCAGGGCGCTAAGCCATTGCAGCCCAGCTTCACTTGAGCTATGCAGACCGGCCAATCCTTCGGGGAAGGCACTCAGTGGGCACTCTTCGACTATGTGTTCCATAGTTTGATACTCTGCTCCGCAGTCGCATGACTGGTCTTGTGTCATTCCCCATTTGTGCTTCCAATAATTACATCTCCCCACTCCAGTGCGAAAACGATTGAGTATAGTCCACTGCTTCCGAGGAAGATTCATACCACCTACCGCTACGGTCGGGTCATCTATCAAGAAGTGGTTCCGACCTTGAAAAGCGTCCCAGGAGGAAGTCCAGTTTGTATGGATGGTGAAGTTTCAGCATTTTCGACAAGCTGAGGAAACACTAACAAATGACCTCACGACCCTCGGTGAATATTTTGAAGCCTGAAGCTAAATCCAAACCCAACAAAAACTGAGGTTGCTTGCTTCCACTTGAATAATAGACTGGCCAACCAAAAGCTTAAAATCGTATTCAACGGTGTTGAGTTGAAACATAATGACCACCCACAGTATCTGGGAGTCACTTTAGATCGGTCTCTCACGTTTAAAAGGCACTTACAAAAAACGGCAGCTAAGGTGAGAACCAGGACTAACATTGTCCATCACCTTGCTGGCTCCACATGGGGAGCTAACGCACAAGTTCTGCGAACAACTGCTCTATCATTGGTATATTCAACTGCTGAGTACTGTGCTCCCGTGTGGTTAAATAGTGTGCACGTTAGAGAGATCGACGTCCAGCTAAACAGGACCATGAGAGCCATTAGTGGTACACTCATGGTGACTC
Source organism: Neoaliturus tenellus (assembly GCA_030545055.2). NCBI lineage: Eukaryota > Metazoa > Arthropoda > Insecta > Hemiptera > Cicadellidae > Neoaliturus > Neoaliturus tenellus. The sequence continues at coordinate 62,485 of JAQYXR010000654.1, forward strand.
CTGTACCCTGGCTCCCGGTGCTGTGTAATATCGCTCCTCCTGAAATAAGACGAAGGGATGCACTCATTAGGGAATACACAAAGATCTTATCTGCTCCACAGCTGCCCATCCATGATTACCTACCCCAGAATGCGGGCCGATTGAGGTCCCGAAAACCACCTCTACGAACAGCCTCCCAGTTGATGGACTCGAACTTCACGAGGCTAATGAACAATACCCGGTCTCCAGGTCTAGACGCTTCTACTTTTCCGAAAGCCCCCAAGACAATAAACTAAAACCGAAACGCTCCAAAAATTAATAATTTTGTGATATTGATTTGGAAAATTGTCGTTAATAAAACTGAAAAATTGTTATTATTGTATTTAATTTTTAATGTATATGTAGTATTTTAAAACTTAATACAATTAAGTAACAGGTGATTTAAAATATTAGATTTGTTGACACAGAGAAATTAAACTTTGCAAACACAAAAGCATTATACAGATATATAATGATATTAAGGTTGGAAATAAATGAAAATAATTCTGATAGAGTGAAAAATATTGATCTAGAATAAAAGAAACCTAACCTTAAATTTATAATCTTAATAGAATTCAATGAACATTTAATAAAATTTGTAAGCTCTTTGATGGTTCAAATAAACGGTAAATAACTTTCTTTCTCCATTTACGCCTTACTACATTATATTACCCATAATGTAAAAATAACCACAGATTACTGTACTTTAAATTTTTTCTTAAACGTTTGTGTATTTTTATTGATATATTGAACAAATGACCAAGATTTCTAACTATAGTTTCATTATAATTGTAGGCCCTACTGTAATGTTTTTGTTATTTTACAAAACAATACAACTGAGTTTTGTCGCCTTAAATGAGGCACACAAACAGAATTATAAGCTATTTTATTGGATGCAACAAAATGATACAAAGAAAAGTGATGGATTCATGCAAAAATAAGTGTGTTAAAACTGAAATGATATAAAATAAGCGAAAGAGAAAATTTGGTTGATGTTTTGGAACTCCAAACATAACTTAGAACCTGATATGAATAGTTTTATTTAGAAGTTCTCGTATTTCTACTGGTGTAAGACAAATTGTTAAAATAATTGTTTTTTCCTTAGTGGAATGGTTGAAAGATCTATACCTCGCAACTGGAATATTACTTGAATTTAGACATTGTAAAATAACTGTTGTTCTACCATGTGAAATATTATTAATGTATACAACTTATGATATTAATTTTAATTCGAACCTCTATCGAAATATTGGAGTAAATTAAGAGTCAACTTCACCTTTGGGCGAGTATCCCATTGTTGGGCAGTCAGCAATGTTAACCATGCGGCTTTTATGCTAAAACATGGCATTTTATTCCCCTGTTCCGGACGCCGTTTTTCAACCGATTTTCTTTAAACTTGGTAAGTGTTTAGTTGAATAGTTATATTGGGCCCCTCATACCTCGAAATGTTGAAAATTTAACAAATATTACTCTCTGTAACGTCGCAAAGTAACTCGATTTTCCTTATTAGTAATTGTTAAATTTTCAAAATCTCGAGGTATGAGGGGTTTAATATAACTATTCAACTAAACGCTTACCAAGTTTAAAGAAATTCGGTTAAAATGGCGTCCGAAACAGGGGTATAAAATACCATTATAATCCGTAAGGTTATAGCATTGCCGACTGCGCAACAATGGGCTACTGGCCCAAGGGTGAAGATGACTCTTAATGCGTAGACAACTATGCGATTGACCATATTATTATAGCCTCTGAGCTAAAAAAAACACCAATCATTTAATAGCTATTTGTGTATTAAGAGCGGCAATGACTATTTGTGCTCGTAATACACACAATATTTTTCCTACCACCATAATTACAACCGATTAAATGTATTTAATAAACGTACACAATTATATCAACTTTAAATTTAACCTCATTAACTTTCATTAACTTAATAACTGTAATAAATCGTAATCACTTGCATAGGTGTGTAACCGGAAGTTAGTGTTATCAAAATACTGACCGTGAAATCAGCTGATTCAGAGCAAAGCAACTACAATTAATTTGTAATAATTATGGTGATTGTCATGTGGTTTCTGACCAATAGAAACTAGTCTGTGTTGTGACGTCACCTTCTTTACCGTTCTAACCTATTGTAGATTTAAAATAACCTTGATTTAGCGTGCGCCAATGTTCCATTACCGCTCTAGAGCGGAAAAGGACCGGAAAACGGAAATGAACTGTTTTGCGTAGGATTACAGCTGTGGCAATGTGATTATTTCCATGCAGTGGTAGGAAAACGAAATTTTAACGCTGTCACAGCCTTTTTTTGCAGTACGGACATTGCTGACAACAAAAATTATAACACTCGGTCAGTATTTTCGACCATTTTTTTACCAGTTATTTCGAACGTTGTTCCACGCACAAACGTGTTGAAAGCCAAACGTGAGCGACAAGCGTTTAAATGTCTTAACGGGCGCACCGAAACTGCGATTTAAAACCCAGGTAGACGCCGAAACTACGATCCTTACCCCAAGGGCGACCCCAGGCAGACGCCGAAACTGCGATCCTGCACGGAGGCCGCCCCCGGGATGATACTGACGATACTGTATGTAAGACGACACTGCTACTCTTGCTCTCAAACTGAGAATGACTGATATATTTGTGGGGGAAAATAAAGAAGGAATGTACACCCTGAAAGTCTTCGTTTATTGGTCCAGGTTAAGAGTCATCTTCAGCAATGGGCCGGTAGCACATTGTTGCGCAGTGGGCAATTTTAACTATACGGCTTTTAATGCAAAACATGGTATTTGATTCCCCTGTTTCGGACGCCGTTTTTCAACCGATTTTCTTTAAACTTGGTAAGTGTTTAGTTGAATACTTATATTAGGTCCATCATACCTCGAAATTTTCCAAATTTAACAAATATTACTCTCTGTGACATCGCAAAGTAACTCGATTTTCCTTAGTAGTATTTGTCAAATTTTCAAAATTTCGAGGTATGAGGGACCTAGTATAACCGCCTAGTATAATTCAACTAAAAACTTACCAAGTTTAAAGAAAATCGGTTGAAAAACAGCGTCCGAAAAAGGGGAATCAAATACCATGTTTTGCATTAAAAGCCGTATAGTTAACATTGCCGACTGCGCAACAATGAGCTACTGGCCCAGGGGTGAAGATGACTCTTAGGGTGTGGTATGCGCGAGTTTAGTACAGCTTGGAAGTCCCAGTTCATTGGAATTAGTTGAAAAGTGACTTGAGCGACACGTCGGACGGCGAAAGATTCCAGAGCCGCAATCCCCGCTGGACCCTCCGCTACCTGCTGATGGGCCGCTGTGCCAGAATCGCAGTTTCGGTTGTGGGATTAGCGAACCCTTTTGAGGATTAAAACTAGGATCGCAGTTTCGGTGCGCCGGTCTTAACAGCCTACAACGGTGTCCTTGTAAAATGTGCTTCTGGTTCCACCTGATGGACCTTGAGTACTTCAAATCACGGTTACAGAAGTTTGATAAAAATTTAACCCAAAATTGATTAGGCATACAATCGAAGAACGGGTTTATTGGTCCCAAAATTCCTGGAAATTTGAGGCAATGTTTAAAGTATGCCAAAATGACGTAAGGCAGTATTACCTTCCTAACAAACGAATGTTCCGTTAAAGCAAGTTGCTATCATGTTGAATATTATTTGCCATGTTATAAAATATCACAACTCTTCTCAATAAAGTTTACTAGATTATTTAGATTATGGTCCAAATAGTGTTAGTTTAAACATTAATGATACTTTTAGAGGAAAGAGTTAGAGAATGAAAGGAGCAAGGAGCTGATAAGGAATTGTTGGGTCATTCGCTAGTTAGATATAATAGTTTGCACTTTTATCGCCTGGTCTGGTGATCTTTATCAATAATGAATACAAATAAATAGAACAATATCTTAAGGCGTCCACTGTTAGCGCAGAAATCAATTAAACAAGGTAAACAACACAGAAAGACCCCTTGGCGAAGAAACTATTGCAAACACTCCCTAAGTAGGTTAAAGTCGTTACCGATGACTATAAATGTTCTCAACTGCAAATTCGGTAAACAAAACCATTCGTCTTGTTTTCAGGCCAGTCCATCGAGATGCGAGATGCCGCCCGTCGCCCGTCCCTGTGTTATCACCAGTCATACCTCACAAACAACACACGGTGCACACTCCAGCCTGGTATCGTCTATTTTTGTGTGAAGGAGATGTACATTTTATTTAAGCTTATGGGGTATTACACTGTTGAACATTTTGATTGCTAAATTGGTACGCATACGATGCATTCTTTAGAGCTCTGCTACTGAGTTCAGGAATTTCAATATCAACACTAACAACTATTTAAAGACCAATGAATTAAAAACCAAAACTATTACTTATAACAGGTGGGTTTGTACACACTTTTAATATAGAAGCAACTGGGCATTCATCAAACGAATTTATCCTGAAAGAGTTAGCAGAGCGAATGAGCTCATCATAATATTTTCATTAAACTTAAGGTTTTTAATCTTCTTTTAATATACTTCCCATTAACTTTTCGGTAAGAAGTACAGGTATCCAGCTAGTTGAGCAAAACAAAAACTGTTACTGACAATGCGTACCCTACATGGTTCGCTTATTGTACACAGTGTATATATTTTTTATTTGTAATTTATTTCCAAATTCTAATCTTCTTATAAACCACGTATGCATCGTCATAGTCCGATCAAAGGCCAGTGACTTCAAATTTGAAATTATATTTTTTTTAAGTAGGGGTTTGTTTGGTTATAATATCCAATAAATATTTTAGAGAATGTGTATA